>JARDAA010000143.1:0-258612 GCA_029448695.1 Elsinoe perseae
ATACAGGCCGCACAGATTGCGGCGATAGGAATTTCCGTCGACCAGAATGTCAAGACCAAGTTGATAGCCGTGATTTCGAATGGGATGAGCAGAGCTTCATAAAAGAAAAAGTTCCACCCTGCCATGGTGCCCCACTATTGCTTGTGTCAGTGATGCTAACTACGTATCACAACAGCTAACTTACGGCATCGTCGACGAAGTGGCCGGCAAGTCGGACGAAACCTCCTGAGACAGGATGGAGCGTGATCATCTCAGCAATACAATTGTTGACCAGCGCCAGGAAGCATGCATAGAGGGAGTAGGCGATGAATAGAGAACCGGGACCACCTCTGTTCAGACCAGAACCGATCGACACAAACAAAGCTGTACCGATAGATCCTCCTATGGCCAGCAATTGGATCTGCCGGTTATTGAGATGCCTCTGAAGCTGGTCGGCATTGTCGCGAACTTCTCCAGCTGTGACCTCTGATCCGGACTCTTCATGCGTCTTCAAGTCCTCCTTGAACTTGTTGTTGTCGTGTGCCTCCAGCGCCATGGTGAGGTACGAAAGGGTCTTGGTCAGCGCGGGGTTATACTGAGAATAGAAATCCAAAGGCGTGCAGGATCCGGAAGATTGGGCCTTCTTAAACGACGGCACGTGGGCAGTAGATCAAGGCAAGAGCCTATTTTGGTGTCCCGCTCGATGGTGAGTGGCTTGTCATCGCGTGCCACTTTCAAACCGATCTGGAAGTGAGTCGTCTCTTGGCCGCGGTTGGTCGAGCGCCGCAGAGATTTCCTCGCTGCCACTACAGAGTTTTTATGTAATTCTTACCCAGATTCTCACCCAGCTTTCGCCGACCACTGACTCGTCCAAAACCTCGTTCATGGTTTCTTCTCAATGGCATTCCAGCCATTTCGTCTGAGCTCGAAACCGTCCAGAAATGAAATCGGAAGACATTTGCATAAAAGAGCAACGGTCGCACTTCGTATCTTCTCGGCGGCTGAACGCTGCAACACTACGTCAGGGCCCACTAGCCAGCTCTGGATTAGCTGATAAGCTATCAACCGGAGCCGCACACAAGATCTCCTTGTCGGTCGTTTCGTCTGAAGAGCCACAGCGCTGTTCAGTGCTTACGGTCCTGAAAAGGCATTTCTACCCGTTGTCAGGTGAGTTCGAATAGAACAGGCTGGCAGACCCAATTTCTCCAGATAGGGTAAGTTTTGACCCACGCACGTATACCTCAGTGACTTCCTCCATGCGTTCGCCCGGCACGGTGGGTATCCTGTCATCAACCCCGCGACTCCACGCATGGCGATCTGGAACGACCTGCTGTTGGAGGCAAAGCGGTGCGATGTATTAAAATGCAGGTCCGGATGCATGCCGCGAAGACGATGGAGAAGTTCGGGTAGAATACCGGATCTGTAAGGGATGGCTTTATGCACCTTCTTGAGGCTGTAGACATAGCACGCGTGACGGACTATCCTGTGCGCGTAGCGTAATCGTGCCGTCGAGGACCACAGTCGAGCTGACTTATCTCCTTGTCTTATGATAGAGGCTGCAGGTATCTTGTAGTGGCATGCACAACCATGGCACGCATCACCAACGAGTGTCTTGTGAAGATGTTATGAAGGTCAGTGTTAATGAGATGAATCAAAAGGCAGCTGGCCAAAATTGGCAGACAATGGTCATGGTATGACGGGGCCAGTAATGGGTACGCCATACTGGTCTTCCTGCTTTGCGAATCAGGTTCAAGACCACTGTCCCCGGTTGAGATAGCACTTTGGGGAGGGTTCTTGGGCTTTAGCATGGCGAAAGTTTAATTCAAGGAATCTCCGGCTCGTACTCCCTGGCAGCTCTGCCCTAACTGAGTGAATTGTCGCGAGGAAGGCCCGGCGGCATTTTCTCGCTCCGGAACGCAGCGAGGCGTGCGAGGGGACAGGCCAGGTGACTGCAATTGTCACTTCGATATTTCCATCTCTTCAGCTCTGCTTTCTTTAGCAGTAATGCAGAGTTTTTGCAAAGTCCCTCATCGTTTTCGAATTTAATACGCTGCCTCCATTTACCAAGCCCGTTCAGGCGACCACTTCGGCCCAAAAGCACACCGTCGCGAGGTTGGGGGCGTCATCTCACCCCGTACAACATGGCATAATCATCGGCCCACAGTAAACTCATAAAGTGCCGTGTAGCATTACGCATCCTACCCCGTGTCATTTCCACTTAAAGGTAATATAGATTGCAACCTGAACAAGCTTTGGGCGAACGCCGAACCACTTGGCTCGCGCCATATATTCCCAGACGTCCCTTATCGTTTTAAGCCTGAGCAGCCCCATATCTCACACAGCTGTGTTGCTTGTACGACTCGTGAACGCCCCACACATGGTCAGTGTCTTCGAATCAATCATCTCAACCCTCATACGTGCACGTTTCCGGCGACCATATTGACTCCTGGATGGTGTGTCTCGGGGATTGGCATGGTGAGTAGGGTTGGTGACACTGTTGCCGTATGGTAGGTTTTGTGCAGTCAGCAGAGATCAGAAGTGCAGTCGCCGAAGCCAAAAGGTTCGTATCGTCCATAACCTGCCAGATTCAAGCCACCTCCATCGGTACCTGAACCTTAATCCACTGCCCCGAGAGCATCATGTCTGCGAACGGCGTCAAAGTTGTGTTGGGCGGCAGCAGCATCTCAGACTGGTCCTCGCAGGACAAAGAGGACTACATTCGCATCATCAAGGAGAACGAGCTGTGGGATGTCGACACCTCCATCATCTACCCCATGAGCGAATCGGTGTTGGGCCAAATGCAAGGCGACCTGCCAATCCGCGTCCATACCAAGACGCCAGGATTCAAGAAAGGCATCTTGACTCGCGAGACTGTCCTCGAAACCGCTCGCGAATCCAAGTCCAACCTCAAGAAGATCGACACATACTTTCTCCAGACACCCGACCCTGATACGCCTATGGAGGAATACGTAGGCGCGATTGCAGACTTACACAAAGAAGGATTGTTCGAGCGCTTTGGCTTGTCTAATTTCTCAGCGGAAGAAACACAACAAGTCTACGACCTGTGCAAGAAGAATGGTTGGGTGTTGCCAACAGTGTATTCCGGTCAGTACAATGCGGTATCGAGGATCAGTGAAGAAGATCTCTTTCCTGTCTTGCGAAAGCTGAACATCTCCTTCTGGGTGTATTGGCCCCTAGCAGCAGGTTTCCTCGCCAAGCCGTACGAAGACTTCAACCTACCTGGCAGTGAGGGATTTGGTCCAGGGCGATTCTCTCAGCAGAACTTCTACGGCGGCATGTTCAATGCCATTTTCAATAAGCCGAAGCTTCTCGAGGGCCTGAAGCTATGGGGCGAGATTGCCAAGGATGAAAATATCGCTCCGGCTGAGCTCGCATACAGATGGCTGCATTACCATTCCATCCTTCACGAAAGTGATGCGGTCATTGTGGGGTCGAGTCGCCCGAGTCAACTGGAGTCCACCTTGAGGGGCATCGCTAAGGGACCGCTGAAAGCCAGTTCCGTTGACAAGATTGAGCAGGTCTGGAAGATTGCCCGGGACGATGCTCCCGACTGCAAGCCACAATATTTGAGCTTCTGAAGGTAGATCATGCCTAATGTACTCACTGCTTCATGGTCAATGTAGACACTTATGTATTGAAGTAACATTTCCGTCTGTCATCGTCAGCACATCAAGAGGACCACGCTTGCGAGTAGACTTCCTAGTGCATGTTGTCTCATTGCAAGTCTCAGGCAACATGTAGATACATTGTCGCAGTTCGTTCGATTTACCGTGAAGCACGGGATGGGCCATAAGCTGCCTAGACGTTAAGTGTGATGTGACACTGCGCTTCTTGCAGACCTGCAGGAATGTGTGGACTCAAAAATCCACATTTCGGGCAATTGACAGGTGCCCTAGAAGTTGTTTGAGAGCCAACCAATATCCTTGTTTTTTCCCGCACCCAACGTCTGTCAGCGCCACCCTCCAGAGCCAAGTGCTTAGAAAATAGCGCCTGTTGGCCATTCATGCGACGCACGGTCATCGGTACTGTGTACGAGAAGGAAATCGCGTGTTGACGCATGCCCGCATGCTCGCATCAAGGAGTTAGATAAGACGGCATGCTCATTTACAACACTAGAGACGTAATGGTCGTCGTTGACGAGATGATCCTGGAGCAGATCCCGAGTCTGATGTCAAAGATCCGACCAGAAGCATCTGCCGGGCACCACCGAAGTCAACCCGAGGGGAAGTCCTGTGCTATCGAGCGATTGCCACTAACAACTAGCAGAACCTGGTTCAGGCCCTGGAACTTTGCGACAAAGCGTGCAGGGTTATTCTCGTGCTATTTTGTTGTATTTCGTCTCATTCACGTACGCAAAGTCTAATCGCAAGCCTCTATTCTGTATCATCAGAAAGAATGCTCTGTTTCGACCTCCAAGTGCTGACGACAGTTCTGACTGACGGTGCAGCAATGACGAATCCTCTGCAGGGATGCCCGGTAAACATGAATGAGGTGTGTGTGAAATAATGTATAGAAGGGGGGGCTCTGATACTCGAACATGTCGTGCTCCAGACTTCGCCATAGATTGCGTGGCACCAGAAATCCTACAGGCTGAGGTACTTGCAAGCCCTCACCGTCCTCGTGCGTAGTGCATTCACACGTGGTTATGTCTGACCGCTGCTCTGCCGATCATCGCTTGCAAGGCCTCCCGTAAAGTTCATACTATCTCGAGTTTGTGGCAGGGGAAGGGATCCACCATGATGAACACCAACCGCACTTAAGCGCACACTCTTGCCACAGTTCCCCTAGATGTTCTCAGAGCAAAGCTGTATACCGCAAGCCGATGTTAGATCACTTCGGAGATCGTAGCCGGTATCCTGGTGTTGGGAACAGTATTTCAAGGAGGTTGCGTCGCTTTTCCGGGTTTAGTAGAACCCAGCCTCTCCGGTCCCGTACGCCTGCATCCTACATATCCTGTTGCTCTGCTTGCTGTATTACCATGTCTACAAACTCCGTCAAGGTCATCCTCGGTGGTTCTCATATCTACGCCTGGAGTGAGGATGACACCAAAGGCTACATCGAGGTGATGAAGAAGCATGGCATTGTCGACGTTGATACTTCCACCATATACGACCGCAGTGAAGAGGTCATTGGAGCTCTGCCCATTCGAGACTCGCTCCGAGTTCATACCAAGACTGCCGGCTTCATGAAGGGCGTTCTCGGCAAGGATAGCATCCTCAAGGCTGCAAGAGCATCGGTCGGCCATCTGAAGCATATCGATTCGTACATGTTGCAGTCACCAGATCCGTCCACACCGATCGAAGAGAGCCTTGCTGCCATTGCCAAGTTGCATTCGGAGGGGGCATTTGAGTCTTTCGGCTTGAGTAACTTTTCCGCCCAGCAGGTTGAGGAGGTATACGGAGTTTGCAAGGAAAAGGGCTACATCTTACCTACTGTCTATACTGGTCCCTACAACGCTGTGACCCGTGGCAGTGAAGACGATCTCTTCCCGACTCTGCGCCGGCTGGGCATCAGCTTCTGGGCTTATTCGCCCATCGGTGCTGGCTTCTTGACGAAGAGATATGAAGACTTCAACCTACCAGGAAACGAGGGCTTCGAGCCAGGTCGCTTCTCCCGCGAGGCTGGCTGGGCTTCGTCCATCACCAATGGCATCTACAATCGACCAAAGCTGCTGGAGTCTCTGAAGCTGTGGAATGACGTGGCCGTCAAAGAAGGCGTCGCTCCTGCAGAGCTTGCTGCCCGCTGGGTGGCATATCACAGCATTCTGAAGCCAGAGTTTGGTGACGGTATAATCTTGGGTGCTAGTAAGCCAGCCCAGTTAGACCAAACTCTGGACTAACGTGAAGAAAGGCCCGCTCAGCCAAGAGGCTGTCGATGGCGTAGAGAAGGTCTGGTTCGTTGCAAAGGCAGATGCGACTGGTAAGCCAATATTTGGCTAGACGGAAGGCCGTACTGCGATATGGATTATGGATGTCAACTAGAATATACATATATCAACGAGGATCTTCTGAGCGTCCATGTGAGGCCGTTCCCAAGTGATCATCGACTAGAACGTGCAGGGAACATGATATTCGACGAAGCGGTGAGGAAGTGGCAGACTTGAATCTCTCTTGATGTCGGTGCCAACTCGTCATGATGCGGCTCTAGACCGAATCCGGAAACGAACGCGAAAGGGAGAGCTTCGGCTTTTTTCTGCGTGAAACTCTTCGATCATTCATGAATCACAATTTTTACACTTAATCGCAGCTATGCCACGCTAGAACTACGATAATCCAGAACGGAGACCAGCATGCAAATCTTTGATATCTCAGCTATCGATCGACTGTCATTTCATCTTCCTGCAGCAAGATCTGAGGGAGTTGAGGCGGGTCTTTTGATCTTACTCCTCTCTTGACGATGCCTGACGCGCCTGTCAACGAAAATGACACCAACCCCGACTCCGCAGCGGTTTCCACAGGTAACGATATCAATGGCGATTCGAAGGACGAGCAATCCACTCTGCCGACATCGAATGGAGACGATCATGAGCTTGCCCGAAGCATAAAACAGGAGCATGAGATCAAGGAAGAAGTGGATGAGCTACCTATTACTCCTGCTCCCACATCAACGAAGAAGCGAAAGCTCGACGACATCAATGGCAGATCACGTTCTGCATCGCGTGCCGCGTCGCCGCCCTGGAAGTCCTTCAGCGCAGATGGCCCTACTCAATTCACCGAAGATGGAAAGAGAAGGTCGGGCCGAGTCAATCAGATTCCGCTGGAGCTGCAGCCTCCTTCGGATAAGCGGACGACCAGAAAGGCATTTGGGAGTGCAGATAGTAAACGGCAGAAGGTACATCATACACCGAGGTCTAGCAAGCTGACATCGAAGCTGTCACCATCGCCGCCAAAGCTGGCCTCGTTGCGCAAGCCAACCAGTCAAGGAGATGTCAAGTCACATGCTCAAAGTGATCTTAAGGATGCGCATCAGCCTACACGGATCTCCTCACGCCGAAGGTCTTCACCTAAGCGCTTTGACGATGGTATTGTGGAGAAACCTCGAGCCACCAATACTTCACCTGTCGCGACGAAACGCATGGGCAGGCCCAAGAAGCGCGAACAAACTCCACCTTCGCCCGTTTCGCGCCGTGGAAAACGCCAGAGCATCGAAAGCCACATGAACAGCACGCGCGCCGCGCAAACGTCACCGCGGCTCCGACTTAAATTACCACGACACACTTACTACCCTCGTCACCCAGATCACATTCCCAAACCGCCCAGATTCGCATCGCTCATCGAAGTTCTCGAGACATACGACATCAAAGAGCGGGAGCATGGAACGGGCGATAAGGATGACACGGACGGTATCGAATCGCGTGCCGCGGCAAGTAAGGTGGTAAAGTCAGTGGAAGAGATCGCAGAGATAGAGGCCCACACGCGACTGCGCATTCTGGCGGCAGCTGAACCGGGCGGCGTACTGAGCGAAGACCATTGCTCCTTGTTCTTCCCGGATCAGCAAGAGCAGCTTGCGCCCCAATACTCACATCGTGACCATCTCTGGGCGCATGGCGCATATTTCCGCCATCTGCTGGATAGAGAGACTGCGCGGCATAAGGAGCTTGCAAGAAAGACTGCACACGCCTGCCTGGCGAGGTGGAAGGAGAGGCAACCACAGTCCGAGGAGGACCGACAGAAGGAGCAGATTGAGTGGTTCCGACTCACCTACAAGCAGACCGTCAAGGACGTGGCGCGGAAATGGGAACTCATCACGGCCGAAATTGAACGCCAGCGGCTCCAACAGTGGATGGAAGAGCAAGAGCTGACAAGAGACAGGAAGATGCAGAGGCTTCTTGAGGACACCACAGCAATGCTCGAGAGGAGACGGATCGGGTTTGAGGACGAGGATGAAAGTGAGATGCTTGGCGAGAGTGAGGAGAGCTTGAATGGAGATGAGGGCCGAGATACTGACCAAGAAGACGACGATGTTATGAGCATGTCTGAGTCAGAGGATGAAGAGCCTGCAGGTGCAGATGGAGACGAGAACCTTTCACCCGAAGCTCTGCGAGCTAAATATGCTAACCTACCAGAGCTTGAGAGGAGTTCGGAAGAGAGCGGTCAAGGGGACAACGACGACATTGAGACCGACCGTACAGCAGAGACTCCTGCTGCGCCTTCAGACGTGGCTGACATGTCACACGTCCAGCTTGACGAGGTGGATGACGCCCTCTTGGACGACGAGGACGATGAGTCAACTGATATGAGCGACGACACAGGCTCTTCCGATGACGATGGAACACATGAGAGTGGGGAAGACGAAGGAGAAGGTGAGGACGAGCGAGAGGAAGAGGAAGACATGGGACTCATGGGCTTTCTTGGTGGTCGCGAACGGAAGAAGATACAAGAGCTGCAGGATGACATGTTGGTCGATGATGGCCAGGTTGACCACGCAGAGGCGGTCGGACAGGAGTCTGTTGTTGCCAAATTAGCAACCGCCCAGACAATCGGCGCTGACGAGGGAGACGAACACTTGCCAGAGCACAGCCTTAATCCCGCGCAGTCCATGGAAGGGGATCATAGCAGCCAGCCCACTCCAATGGACAGCTCGACGACAGCACCGACAGAAGCCGATTCTACAACGACCGTTGACCCTGAGGACACGGCGAAAATCATGCCGACTCCTGAGGAGACCCAAATGGCTCGCAAAATTACAACGAACGTACCGTCCTTGCTGCGTGGCACTCTCCGGGAATACCAGCACTATGGTCTGGACTGGCTTGCCAAGCTTTATGCGAACCAGACCAACGGCATTCTGGCTGACGAGATGGGTTTGGGAAAAACCATCCAAACTATAGCTCTACTTGCGCATCTGGCAGAGGAACACGAAGTCTGGGGCCCGCATCTGATTGTTGTGCCTACATCGGTCATTCTAAATTGGGAGATGGAGTTCAAAAAGTTCTTGCCTGGTTTCAAGGTCTTATCCTACTATGGCACGCAGGAAGAGCGGCAGCAGAAGCGCAAAGGATGGTCCAACCCCGACAATTATAACGTCGTGATCACGTCCTACCAGCTCATTCTGAAGGATCTGTCGTCCATTCGAGTACCGGAGTGGCATTACATGATCCTTGACGAGGCGCACAACATCAAGAATTTCCAGTCTCAAAGATACCAAGCTATGATCAGACTGAAGACACACGCACGACTCTTGCTGACAGGAACGCCACTCCAAAATTCCATCCAAGAGCTCTGGTCGCTTCTGACCTTCTTGACTGCCGGGCAAGACGGTCAGGGTATGGGTGATCTTGATGAGTTCACACAGTGGTTCAAGCGACCGGTTGACGAGATATTTGTGGACGGCAAGAACAAGCTGGGCGTGGAAGCGCAAGAGATTGTCAACAAGCTTCATCATTCTCTCCGACCATACATCCTTCGTCGCATGAAGTCACAGGTTGAGCAGCAACTCCCAGGCAAGTACGAACACACAATCTTCTGTCGACTCAGCAAACGACAACGTCAACTGTACGATGCATTCCTCAGCAGAGCCGATGTCAAGGAGAAGCTCTCCTCGGGCAACCCCATCAGTGTATCTCAAGCATTGATGGCACTTCGAAAGGTTTGCAATCATCCGGATCTTTTCGAGGAGCGGCCCATAGTCACATCTTTCACTGTCCGAAAGCCATATAGCAGGATGCCACAGTCTGTCGTGGCGGATTACGAGATCAAAGATCTGCTCATCCGGCGTCGACTTCTCCAACACGACCCTGATCACGACTTCGACAGCTTCATTGAGCGGAACTTTGATCTCCGTCGACGAGAGCGCTTCACAAAATACCATGCGCTTCGTGGCAAGCGGCTCATGAGCATCCAGAACATGCGAAACTGGTTGTACCACTTCAATACAATGAAGCCATCCGACACATCCGTCGTCGGAACGAGTTTACCTGGGACCTTCGCTGCTGTCAAACTTCGAACGCTTAATGAAAAGACGGACAGATTGCAGAAGTATATGAGCATCACCGAGCAGCGGGCCGAATGGGTTCCGATGTACGGCAGCGATCTCGTTGCAGTTTGCACAGCGCGGACTTCTGACCGTTTGCCCCTTCTTAAGCCTCGTCTGCCATCAAGAATCACCTCACCTCCCGTCACCTTCGATGAAATGTCGATTCTGCCGGACATGGTCCAAAGCGCTGATCGACGTGGCTCCGAACTCAATAGCTGCATCCAGAAGTTCAGTTTCGTCACATCGAATGCTGTCGCCCACGACATCTTGTCCTACAGCCTTCCTGTAGATATGCAGACTTCGATCCAATCCTTTGGGCAGGCACAAGACGACCCTTTCCATGAATCTCGGGTTCGCTTATCCATCGCCTTCCCCGACAAGCGTCTCCTTCAATACGATTGCGGCAAGCTCCAACGTCTTGCTGTTCTTCTCCGCGACCTCACTTCACGCGGTTCTCGCGCCCTCATCTTCACGCAGATGACCTCGGTCCTTGATATCCTTGAACGCTTCCTCAACATCCACGGATACAAATATATGCGGCTCGACGGCTCGACGCGCATCGAACAACGACAAGACATGATGGAGCGCTTCAACCGCGACTCGCGCATCGACGTGTTTATCCTCTCTTCCCGCTCCGGTGGCGTTGGCATGAACCTCACGGGCGCTGACAGCGTCATCTTCTACGATCTGGACTGGAACCCGCAGATGGACAAGCAGTGCCAGGATCGAGCGCACCGGATCGGTCAAACGAGGGATGTACATATCTACAAGATGGTGAGCGAGCATACTATCGAGGTGAATATCTTGCGCAAGAGTAACCAGAAGCGGATGCTGGACGAGGTAGTGATCCAGGAAGGAGAATTCACAACCGACTTCTTCACGCGGGAAAGAGGGGAGGAAGGCGAGGCCGTGCAGGACGAAGCCGGACTGGCGGTCGATAGGGTCCTGGGACTGGAGACAGTGGGGAAGGTGTTAGAAAAGGCGGAGGAAGGGGTGGATGTTGAGGCTGCGAAGCAGATGCGCAAGGAACAGGCGGTGGACGAACGTGACTGGGAGTTCGATGCGAAGAAGGGTGGGAGTGGGGTTGCAACGCCGAAAGTGGACGAGGTCGAGGATGAAGATGACAGAGACGAGGAAGAGAAGCCACACGTGGATGAATACATGCTGCGATTCGTCAAGCGGGTACTGGAAGGTGTACCCTTCGTGCCGCCAGTGGACAAGAAGAAGGGACGGCTGGACAAGAATGGGAGGGACAGAAGCCATAGGCCAAAGAAGATCTAGCGGCTGTGCAATGTACAGCAGAGAAGAATGAGCATAGCGTCTGTTTTCATGATAATCAATGATACCACCACTCGCCATCTCCTGCTCTATGGACCCCCAGTCACTTTGAAGAACCCCAAGGCCGCAACCACTGTGGAGCTGATCAATCTGAAAATTGCAGCTCCAGTGACGCCTTCTTGATAGCAGATCCAGCTGTCCACTAGACCAATGTAGATGAAAGAACTCATAAAGGCGTCGATGGCTTTTGTATGGCCGGCGAGATACATGCCCCATATCCCAAGCCCCATGGCGGAAACGCGGGCTGAGCCAGAGGCCATTACGGGCCATGTCTCGCGGACGGAGGCGATACGTTGAGGTAGACCAAAGGTCAGGATTGCCCGTTCTGGGTTCCAGAGAGGCATGGCGCCGCCAATGGTGATGGTGATGGCCACCAATAGAGCGGGGAGGTGGCGGTGTTGGTAGTTAGAGAAGAGGCCGAGATGTGACATGTTGTCGATACAGGTTGACGGATGGTCGGATAATTGTTGTTGACGATGGAACAGCGAAGAGACCCAGGGTAGATTTATGAGGGTTGAGATGGGGACTAAGGTCGACAGGCTTTGCTCACACGGATGAGGCTTCCAGTCCGAAATCAACAATGGTTGATACTAGCCAGACATGATCCTCCGTATCTACCGATAAACTCGCAGTATTTTCAGTAGATTTACACACAACTACTGCAGCTATCATGAAGCCAGATTCGCCGATTGTGATGCCATGAGAGCGATTCTGCGTTCACACGGAGACACGTGATTTAAGCCACGCACGGCGACAAACACGACAGCCAGATTCGGCGCAAATGTAACACAGATGCTTCATGTCGTATTAATCCAGCGTTCAGACATACTGTAATATGTTCACTGTCCTCTGGCACGACTGTGAGGCCACAACAGGGGTCGCTTTCAGCGCGTGCAATCCCTGCCAAAGCGGTACCCATAACAACGTTCACCTGGTTCGTTGCAGCTCATACATCGTGTGTGTGCGGAGCGGAGCACTCGGACAGCGCTGCAGAGTACACTTGGCCTCGTAACAAAGAGCAATATGCGAGTCTCTGGCTTGCTCTGCAAGAGACCGGAGCCGTAGCACCGAACAACCTTTATTTCTACTATACATTAATTTCTCCTTCGGGAATTTTGACCGACAGAGTTTGCGGCTCCCTCTCTTTTGGGACATGTCAGGGTCCGAGGGGTCTTCTGAATGAGGAGGGGCCGGTGGGAGCATTTTTGGCTGGCGAGACAGTACGAAGGACACCTCACGGTGATTTACCCCGCCGCAACCGCATCACGAGCAAGATTAGAGTCTGGGTCTGGATGAGAAACATTTCTGTCCGTGAGCTGTGGTCGATTCCTATATTTCTCTTATTCCCCTGCCTGTCCACCCTCATATTCAACTCTTACAAACACTATTAACGCTCACCATGTCCGCGACCACTGTCATCACTGCCAACAAGCCCAACATTGGCGTCTACACCAACCCGGCTCATGATCTCTGGGTAGCAGAGGCCGGTCCCACCGCCGAGGAAGTCGCAGACCCGTCGAAGCTAAAGGATGGCGAGGTGACCGTCGCTATCAAGAGCACTGGCATCTGTGGGTATGCACCTCCGTCTTAAGTAGCCCAATTGCAAATCTTCTAAACCTCCTCTAGCTCTGATGTGCACTTCTGGCACGCAGGCTGCATCGGCCCCATGATCGTCAACGGCGACCACATCCTCGGCCACGAGTCTGCCGGTACCGTCATCGCAGTCCACCCTTCCGTCACGTCGCTCAAGCCCGGCGATCGCGTGGCCGTCGAGCCTAACATCATCTGTAACGCGTGCGAGCCCTGCCTTACAGGTCGCTACAATGGCTGCGAGACGGTACTGTTCCGCAGCACACCGCCTGTGCCTGGCTTGTTGAGGAGATACGTCAACCACCCCGCCGTTTGGTGTCACAAGATTGGGGACATGTCGTTCGAGGATGGTGCTATGCTTGAGCCGCTGTCCGTGGCTCTGGCTGGCGTGCAGAGGGCGAACATCACACTTGGCGACCCAGTTTTGGTCTGCGGTGCCGGCCCAATCGGTTTGGTCACACTGGCATGTGTCAAGGCCGCCGGAGCATACCCGATCGTCATCACGGATATCGATCAGGGAAGACTGGACTTTGCACAAGAGTTCTGCCCTGGTGTCAAGACCATGCTGGTCGAGAGGGGCTTGACAGTCGAGGGGTTCGCGGAGAAGGTCATTAGTCTCGGTGAAGGCAATGAGCCAGCCATTGCCATGGAGTGCACTGGTGTGGAGAGCAGTATCGCCGGTGCCATCCAGGCTTGCAAGTTTGGCGGCAAGGTGTTTGTCATTGGTGTGGGCAAGAACGAGATCAAGATTCCATTCATGAGACTCAGCACAAGAGAGGTTGATCTGCAGTTCCAGTACAGATACTGCAACACCTGGCCGAGAGCTATCAGGTTGCTCAAGGGCGGTGTCATTGACTTGAAGAAGCTGGTCACACACAGATACAAGTTGGAGGATGCCATTGAAGCTTTCAAGACGGCAGCAGATCCCAAGACGGGTGCCATCAAGGTACAGATCCAGAGTTTTGACGATGGAGAAGCAAGATAGAAACGGTTCTAGATCATGATGACGGTGCAGCGTGGAGTTGTGGGCCGAAGAGGTAATTTGATATCTTTGTAAATACCATCTGAAGATTCTATCTTCTTGCAAACATCCTATCAGAACGAATAATTATCTGAACTTCTTTAGTTGAGCTACCAAAGAGGTTGGTCAAGCATGTTCGAGTTGATCACTACCACTCTTGACCATGTCTGGTCGCCGATCGCCTGAGTAGCATCAATTCTTGTCCACCGCTCGAAAATGCCTTGGGCCTGCAGTCACAATGATTTATTCTTCAATCCCTTCCTGCACGCAGCTCCAATTGAGTAGACCATTAACACGACACAAGCAGGCCAGAGCAATGATGTATGCGGCTCTACGACGAGGCTTGTCCCAACAACATCGTGGCGTGTTCCGTGCCAGCCGGGCGCCAGCTTGCGAGGGAGAGCTCTTAGGGTGTACGAGGCTGAGGGCCACATCTCAATGCCTTTTGTTTGTTTTTTTCCGTGATGCACTCTTTTCTTCTCATCTTCCCCTTCGTTTCCTAACTCTTTGAGTATGCCAATTGCGCGGTAGAGGACAATGTCAGACAGCCGGGAGAGACCTCGCAGGAGAGAGGATCGCGGGAAGCCGCGGAGCAGGTCTGTCGAGGTGGACGTTTACGAGAGGGACCAAGAGCGGCCGAGGAGACGACGTTTCGTGGACGATTACGAAGATGATAGGCGATATACCACGTCACGGGCATATGACACTGCGTTGGTGCCAGTACGAAATAAGGACGACGACAGGGAAGGACGCTATCGCGACGAAAAGGCTCTCGCAGTAGCTCCGTACCACGATACTCGAGGTCGTCGCGGCGAGCTGATCATCTACGATGACGAAGAAGAGCAGTACCTGGACGACGACCGTAGTCGCAACCGCAGACGCAAGGACAGTCGGCGCGGACACCACGAACACAAGCACACTGGCATGGACAAGAGCAAGAACATATCATGCGGTCGCTGCTGGTACAGCGAGAAAGAAAGGAAGGATGCCGACTTTCTGGAGAAGCACTTTGACTCATCGTACGACGGTATCATTGCTGCCGCTGCCGGTGCTGCCATCGGCGCCATGACTGCGAATCGGTTTACAAAAGAAGAGCACAGGAGGACAAAGGTCGCAGCAAGCGCTCTTGCTGGAGCTGTCGCCTTCAACTTCGCTGAGAATCACTATCGTGTTTTCACCGAAGATGAGGAGTATTACAAGAATAAGGTCAAGACAAAGGTGAAGGAGAAGGTGGGAGTATGAGAGATCTCTTTCGTTGGATACCCAATCATGATGCGAAACGACCATAGAAATGAAAAAGCAACGCATACCACACCATTACCAGGGAATCTTGATCACACGACCATGTGCTAATATTGACTATTCTTATCTCAGACTGGTGTGATCTGGCTGAGACAAACATCAATGACTTATCGCTAAACTTGTGTTTGATACCCACGTGGAGATCGACAGAAGACTCCAGTTGCTCAAGAGCGATCACTCATCCCACTATCCCTCAATCTCCCGGTCTCCCCACTAGTTCTTGTCTGGGGTTGTGGGGATTGCCTGCCCGTCTCCTCCATCCATACCTCCGAGGATCGGATGAGGCAGGATAAGTATGGTCGGTCAGGCCGCTACACATGCAGCCATATGAACGACTGAAGAGCTTCACCGGACCAACAGACCTCGGCAACTAGAGGAACTTGTCCTGCAATCATGCGAACCGTGCCACGAACGCAGGCACAAGGGACAGTAGAAGGATTGCGATGGTGTGGGCGGTGCCGCCTTGTATTGACCTGCAGATACACTATCGACTGGCATCGGACCATCCGAGGATCACCGCGACAATAAGACCACGATTTTCTTACATCAAGGGAGCTACCCACGCGTGCGCTCGCCACGTTCAAGCCAATCAACGTGCGGTACTGCCTCGAAATGCAAGCCTTGGTAAGACGGATCCAGATCATCCAATTCCACATCGTCCCCAGATTCAGCTCTTTCCATTTCCACCAGGTCAGATTCCTAGACTTGTCCCTCGGTACTTTCTGTGCTGAAGATGTGGATTCCGCCTGGGACGCCACCCGGCAAGCCACGGAGCATGCATTGGCAACGTCTGGCACGTTTCCTTGATCAACGGTAGAGAATAACAAAAGACGTCAGGGAACGGTTGAGGCAGGGACACTGGTACAGTATGACGGCGGGGTGGAGCAGAAAGTCTGTCATTCTGGTCACAATCATTGGATCCAGAGAAATGGTCTGTCCTTGATGGAATGAAGACCAAACTCTCGGATCTGTAAAATCTCCACGACAAGGTGCATCGATCGAAGCTCTTGCCAGGGAACGATGTGCCCGCCTTGATCTCGAGTCCGGGCCTCGTCCCCCACCACAAGCATTCGTGTCGACAGGGGCCACGAGCCGCATACCTTTTCCAAAACACAGGTCTGTTGTACTCAAACAGCCATCAAACAGCTCGCGAATGGCCATCATTGCCACATCATGTCGTTGTTCGTTATTTCACACGTCGCCTTGCTCTCATTTCGGCAAAAGCATGCAAATGTCGGTGGGATACCAAAGACTATTGGAAAGATTCATGTCCGGCAACGACAACGATTGGTTCACATTGCCTGCCTGATTGCGCATGATTTCCCACGCGAGGCACGGTCGTTCTCTGGGTGATCCGGGCGGTCCGCCCACACTCTTCTTCTTCCAACTGGAGATGAGCCCTCGATTCCAAGGGATTGTCTCGAGATTGACACGCATAACGTGCGAGCACGGCCGGGGGAGTCGACACAGGGTGTATTCCTGATGCCGATCCTGTATCGAGTTGTACAGAGCGTTCCTGTTGGTCGTCACCTCTGCCGTCCCCTGTCCTCGGCAGGATCTCTTGCGGTCTATGCAAGCATTTCTTGACCTGCACTAATGTACAGTATTCTCGCATCTGCAGCTCCGAAACGCCAGCCGAGGCGAAACTCTCAGTCTGTTGCACGGAAAGGTAAGTTACGCGTGGTGTCAAAAGGCCTGACCACTTTCAGCGGGCGCACTCTTGGCACCGAGAGCAGGACCGACCACTCCCCACGACTCCGCATGATTTACCCATCTTCCCACTCGATTCCACCCCGTCTTTCTGGGGACGCTGGTGGGTCGGTGTCACCCTACGCTCTATACGGCTTAGCCGCTCGCGTGCCAAGCTGATGGTGTCTCTTGGTGTAGGACTTCGCCTTTTTCCTTCCTTGGCCAACTCCTGCCCTTGAACGCGAGAAGCCGCGGCATCTTGACTACTTTTTGCATTGGCAGTGATGCGGCGAACGATGGATAAGTATGGGGCCTACGCCTTGATCATCCCGGAGGACTTTTGCGCAGTTACACTCTTTCGTACTTCTCTCAATCTCATCCTTGCTCCCTGAGCATACTTTAGCGACCATGGCTACTCACGACAAGCAGCATATTGGCTCTGTCGAGCACCAAGAGCAGAACTTCGACTCTGGCTCCGAGAAGAATCACGACTATGTCGAGTTCTCCCCTCAAGAGCAGAGGCGCATCACCCGCCGTCTGGACATCCGGTTGGTCCTGACCACCGGTATCGTCTACTGCGTGTCCTTGATGGACCGCACCAACTTGTCCGCCGCTTCCCTTGCTGGGTGAGTTAGATCCCGCGATGCCACGTGAAATTTCACGTCCTAATGATGTACCACAGTATGAACGTCTCGCTCGGCATGAATGTTGCAAACAACGGTTACTCGATTACCACTCTCGTCTTCTTCATCTCCTACATCGTCTTCCAGCCACCTGCCACTGTCCTCACTCGTAAGATTGGTCCAAGAATCTTCCTGTCGGCTCTCGCGTTCGGCTGGGGTGTTGTCATGATCGGAATGGGTCTCGTTAGGACATGGCCAGATCTTGCCGGTCTTCGTGTCATTCTTGGTGTCTTCGAGGCTGGCTATTTCCCCGGTGCTGTTTACCTCTTATCGACGTGGTACACTCGTTACGAGATGGGCAAGCGATACGCCGTGTTCTACATTATCGGTTGCGTTGCCTCCGCCTTCGCCGGTATCCTCGCCTTCGGTCTCATGCAGATCGATACGCGGATATACAGCGCTGTGAACCCGGCATTGGACCCCGTCGGCTGGCGCTGGATCTTCATCATTGAAGGTGTCCTCACCTGCGCCATCGGCCTCGGTGCCTATGTTTTCCTTGTCGGTTTCCCGGACGAGGGTGCTGAGAAGGCCTGGAGCTTCCTCAGCAAGGCTGAAATTGATTGGGTCGTTCGCAAGGTCGAGGCTGACCGTGGTGACGTCCTACTCGAGCCCTTCACCATTGGACGTTTCATGCGTGGTGGCGCCGACTGGAAGATCTGGATCTTTGCCTTGATGTTCTGCTTCTCGACCACCGTCTCCTACGCTCTTGCATACTTCCTCCCCATCATTCTTCGGCAGGGCATGGGTTTCTCCGTCGGTGAGGCTCAGTGCTTAGTCGCTCCTCCCTTCGTCTTCGCTGGTATCTGGATGTACGCTTGCGGTTGGTACGGTGACAAGTACAGGCTCAGGTCTCCTGTCATTGCCATGAACGCTCTGCTTCAGGTCATCGGTCTTTGCGTTATGGGTTACGGTGGTAACAACGCCGCCAAGTACTTTGGCACCTTCCTCGCCTGCGCAGGTGCTGTAAGTCACAATGATGACGAGCTTCTCGTTGACGATATGCTGATCACTAATTCAGAACTGTTCCGTTCCCGCCATCCTCACCTACCAGGCCAACAACATCCGTGGCCAATGGAAGCGTGCCTTCTGTTCTGCTTCCCTCGTCGGCTTCGGTGGTATCGGTGGTATCATCGGTTCCCTTGTGTTCAGGCCGCAAGACGCTCCACGTTATCTTCCAGGTAAGACGAATCAACTAAATCATGAAGAGAAACGTCATTAACGGTGAACTAGGTTTGTGGGCGACCATGACTGCGTCTGGTCTCGTTCTCATCCTCGTTGGTATCCTCACTCTCTTCTTCAAGCAACAGAACGCAAAGGCCGACCGCGGCGAGATTCAGATTGAGGGCTCCGAGGAGGGCTTCCGTTACACTTACTAGACGGTTGATACCATGGGTGGTTCAGCGTAATCATATACTATGTCATGACTTTCAATGCATCATTGTCGCAGACCTTTTCCTTCTCTGCCCTTCGTGATCTGCAAAAATGTATTGCTGTACCATACGTTCATCCTTATATCGGCATGTATTGCTATTGTGCTGCGTGTTGAGGCAATGTACAGCCATGTCAAACAGATCGCTCATTCATGTTTCAGTTTTCGGCACTTTACCTTACATAGGGCAGCGTTGTTCTCGTAATTCAACGCATTCATTGCTCCAGAACAATGTCATGCAGAAGAGATACAAAGGTTATACTGCCGAGGAATAGGCTATGCCATACTCGCAGTGGCAGAATAATTGAACCATGGATCGATATTCTCTGCTGGCCGGACAGGTCACAACGATATCAGGGGCGCATCTCGATCCATCGTTGAGACGAGATATTCAGCGGCTGGGAAATCTGTGCACTGCAAGCGGGACTGGCAATAGCGTTCTCCCCGAATCCATGCTACCAATGGTCTATCGAATTCTTTGCTCGTAGCAAGAAAGATACGCCGATTTTCGGAGAAATAATCTTGGGATCATTCAAATGCTCTACTGGAAAGACAGATATGCTTATTGGTATCTATAATGCAGGTCCTCTCCCCGTCTACAAGTTCGCCTTTGCAGGTATTTCCCGCAGATGTCTGTATTTCTGAGGCCAGATGCCCATCTTTCCTGGTGACAGAATGCCGTTGGGGTCGAGAGTGTCCTTGATCGACTCGACGAATCTTCGGTAAGCGTGGTCATTGAAGTCAAACATGTCTGACACCAGATCTGCAGCGGATTAGCGAATGATCAAGTTGGATCAAGTGACAAGACTTACCCATATGGTTGACGTGCGACCTGTACTTGCTGTATCCCTTGCTCTTACCGTGCTGGAACAGTTGGTGGAAGATTCGATCCACTGCCTTCTTGTGATCTGCCCGGCTCTTGTCATAGCACATCATTGTCACGAGAATGACATGCCTCTCATGCATGAAGAAGTCGCATGCCAGATCCCAGCCATGGCTCTCGCAAATCTTCCTCGCCGATGTGACCCACTCCAAAATGAGCTTGCCGCTCGAAGGGATGATACTCGAGTGATCGCAATGTGCGCCCAACCCGCTGGTCTTGCCTACACGGTAGTCCACCATTGGCAGCGACCATAACGTCGGGATGCCGCAGAAGAAACCACCGTGCTCCTCCGGTACTTGTGTCGCTTCCAACAAGTCACCGTTCTTTCCCTCGAACAAAGCTCCTTGTAACCTTCCTTGCGGACACTCCTTCTCACAAATCTTCTTCAGCTCATCGAAATGTGCCTGCACAACATCCTTCTGCCCATACAGCCCGGTCTTGAGCACCCAGTAACCTACACCCAACTGCTTCTGCAACTCCTTGACCCTCCACTCTGGTATTGGTCCTTCACCTGTCCATAACTCTTCTCGCTTACCCATCATGCTGATCCATTCAAGGACATTGCTGACGTACGCCGCGTTAGGCAGGAGCTGGTCCCGTCTCAGCTTCCCAAATGTGTCCACCAGCGCCTCGATATCGTTGAACTCGGGCACGTCGAACATGACGCTCATGTAAGCCTGCGGTTGTGGATGCAGCCAGATTCCCATCTTCGTCACTACGGCGAGGTTACTCTGGAGGAACAAGCCCTCGATACTCGGACCGAAAGTGAACTTGCTCAGATGCGCCGATTTGCTGTCCTTGATGGCGAACTGTCCGGTGCGGACGAGCTCACCATTGGCGAGCATGACCTCCATGCCGGCGATGTTCTGGTGGTGAGTGGCGGTAGGAGTAAAGCCGATACCGCGGTCCACGGTGTTGCCCACCACGCTGCCCCAGCCGAGCGAGGGAGTCGAAGGCCAGACGTTGAGTTTGTGCTTGACGATGTAGTTGTACAGATCCGTGAAGGTGACGCCAGGCTCAACAACAGCGTAGGCGAAGTCGGAGCTGACCTCGATGATCTTGTCCATACGATGCAAATCAAGAGCTACGCTACCGGTGACGCGAGGGGCGGGTCCACCGTATCCGAGATTCTTGCCACGGGAGAAGGTCCACAGTGGGAGCGAGTGTTTGTTGGCTATGGAAAGAACGGTACGAAGCTGTGATTCGGATGCAGGTGTCACCGCTGCGGAGGGCTGCTTGCGCTTGCCTTCGGCCTCCCAAAGCTCGTAGGGGTCGACATAGTCCTTGAGTGCGTCGCCAATGAAGACGGAGTTGGGTCCAAGCGCGGAAACCAGCTCGTCGATCGCCGCATCAAATTGCGTTTGTGAAAGGCCCGGGGGAAGCACGGGCTCGAGAGGAGTAGTGAGAGACTTGAAGATGCGTGTGTGATGTGACTGGTAGTCAGGGTTCTGGTAACGGATAGGGACCTGGTTGGTGGCAGACATGGTGACGGTGATGAGAGAGTGGAATGGCGGGCAAAGAGACAAGACAAAACCGTAAGAAAGAAGCTGTAGTGAATGCACATAAACCTACCTAGACCCTTGAACGTGGCTAGACTAGTGGGACCTTTAGAACTCGCACTGCGGAGGCAACCTGCAAGAGCCGCGTGAACGGGTGGATGCTGGGGCAAGATAATCTGGAGAGGCAGAGAATGGAGCTTGGGGATCAAGATGAGGCGCGAAGCAAGAGTTAGGGCTACGGCGAGCTTTCTCCGGGCTGTTGGATGCTCTGACCTTTCATGAGGTGTGCAGTATGAAGCAAACGACGTGAACGAAGGGTACCCCACATCGCCACGCCTGCAGACAGTGCAGAGTGGAGGTGTTGGAGACTTGCTCGCAAAAGTTGGGGAAAACCACCTTCCTCTCTTCTCTCCACATCCCTGTCTCCTTGGTCCCTCCCCTGGGCCCTTCGCTTCGATTTCCTGGCCGTTTCGCTTCGCGTGTCAAGCCATGCAACGCCGCAATGATTCAGATCCAGTCCAGAATCTCATGACGGGGACAATGAGTTTGGTTCATCCCGTGCATCAACGTCTGTTCATGTCTGTTTTCCCCAACCAGGAACCACGCGAATGGGAAAGAAGAAAATGGGACGAGACCCTGACGCAGCCAGCGAGATGACTCTTGGACGCGTCGAAGAGACCTCAAATCAAGGCCTAGGAGCGTGAAATTATGCTGCTGTGCCACGGTGAACACAGACATGAAACCGATATGAAGACCGAGCAGCGGCAGAGTTCAATATATGTCGTGCAGATCAGCACAACTCTGCTCGCTGTGCATGTCCCGGCGCAGGTTGGCTCATCAAGGCCATTGGGGAAACCCATATTCAAAACCTTCTCTTCGGCAAAGCCCTAATTCAACGGCTCACGCTAGTCGCTGTCGACCTGCTCTGAGGCGCAATCGTCCCGGCAAATCACCCTTGGGGAGGCCTCGCCCAAACTGTCACACTGCAGGACAAGCACACAACGAATGCACAAGACCGACACGTTGTCTTGTATCGAGAACGCCATGGGGTAAATTGAGGAGCCCCGCAGTCCTAGTCTGCATACGGCTCTCATGGGCATATAGAAGATCTGCACTTCTCATCAAAGGTATACAACTCATCAAGTCACCTTCTTCATTTGTAATCATCGCCCTTCATCACCCTTCGTTCCTCTCCCACTTACGCCCTTCTCATCTCGACTTGAACATACGGACTATCAGCCATGGGCTTCCTAGGTATCCTAGAGCCGTCGACTGGCGAGCATGTCCCAGGCACCGTCGTCCTCGACGACCAGGCTGCTCATACTGAGGGAAACACCGGCAACCTCAAGCACGCAGCTGGCAAGCATGGAAACATCATTCTCATTCCTCAACCAAGTAATGATCCCAACGATCCACTCAACTGGCCTTACGCAAAGAAATTGTCGGTCATGCTCATCGTCGGCTTTGGCTCATGCGTTTATGGAGCGACCATTCCTCCTCTTCTCAATGCCGGTACAGTGGTTATCGCAATGGATCTAGGCATCACCATCCCAGCTGTAATCCAGGCCTCTGGATATCAAGTATTGGTCGTCGCTGGTTCGGCTACCATTGTCAACGCCATCGCTCGCAAGTTCGGCAAACGCCCTGTCTTCCTCGCATCCTGCATCTTCGGTCTCGTGGGATCAGCAGTTGGTTCTGCCTCTACAAATTACACCCAGCTCTTGACCGCCCGTATCATTCAGGGCTTCTCCTGCACGGCGTACGAGTCTCTGCTTCTTGCCGTGGTCGGTGATCTCTTCTTCCTACACGAGCGAGGCCTCTACTCCGCCATGGCCAACTTCATCCTCGGAGCAGTCTCCAACTTCTCCTCTGTCATCTGCGGACCCATCGTCACTGAGCTCGGCTGGAAGTGGCTCTTCCATCTCCTGCTTATCTTTGGCAGTATTGTTATGATCGTTCACTTCCTGTTCGTTCCAGAGACCCAGTTCAACCGCGACCGTGCGTACGAGTTGGATGAGAATAACATCACGCCTGAAAATCTCAATGAAAAGGTCGATCACATTCAAGTTGAAGATGTCGGCTCCAACTCTGGCTCATCCATCCGCAAGAAGACGTACACAGAGTCTCTCGCCATCTTCACCGGCACCTATTCCAAGGAGAACTTCTTCATGCTTTGCTTCGGTCCCTTCGCTACCTGCCTCAACCTTGCCGTCCTCTGGGTAGTCGTTCTGTCAGGATATTACCTCTCCCTTTTCGTCACGGTCGCATACCTTCTTGCTCAGCTTTTCTCTCCTCCTCCATACCTCCTCACCGCATCCGGCGTCGGGTATCTCTCACTCGGACCCTTCATTGGCGGTCTCCTGTCAGCCGTCGTCGCTGCCGTTATCAACGATCGCATTGCTATGTGGTGTGCGAGGCGCAACAAGGGTATCTACGAGCCCGAATACCGTCTCCTCATCGCCCACTTGGGTCTTATTGCGCTGGCTGGCTTCATCGGATTTGGCTTCGCTGCTCAGAACTACCAGAGCTACTATCTCACAGCCTTCCTTCACGGTATGGGTCTCTTCGGCCTGATGTTCGTGTTCGTCTCCAGCACCAACTACGCTTTGGACGCGTACAGGGAGATGAGCAACGAGATCTTCTTGGCTGGAATGGCGTTCAAGAACTTGATCATCTTTGCATATGCATACTTCATCAACGACTGGGCCGCCAGGAAGGGACCGGCGCAGGTACTCTACGTGCTCTGCGCAGTCGGCGCTGGACTGATGATAACCACTCCTATCTTGTACATCTTTGGCAAGAGGTACAGGCTGTACTGGAGCAAGAATAACTTGGTTAAGAAACTAGGAATTGTCACGCATGAGGAGTAGACTTAATGATCATGGAGAACGCGATGATGAACGATGTAGTGTAGTATGCAAAGTAAAGAGTCTTTACTGGTTACTCTCGATCTCTTCAAAGTCCAGTCTTTCGTTATGATTCAATTGCTTCATGTACCTCGAACAGGCGAGCATTTACATGCATAGTGAGAGGAAGCTCAACTCATGCACATCAGACTTGAATCGTTTTCACATTTCCAGCTGATGATAGACTACCGTGCTAATTGTCATCGAAATTCTGGTCGACGAGTGATCAAACGCAAAGTATATGGTATTGATATGGGACGCGCTCTGAACTTGCAATGCCAGATGGTTTCAAATTCGCTGCTCTTACTAGCCCATCTAGTATACAACATCGCTCACGTGCCCACACTCCCTAATGATCAGCTGTCTATGCTTCTCACTCCTCGGCTTGATATCGACAGAAAAGTGTGGTTGCTCCCAGTGGCCCCACTCAATCTTGTCAATCTGGATCGGCTGACCTTCGACGGGCTTAAAGTCGAAGCAATAAAGGAGTCTGGCGATGGCGATCCAAAGGTTCGTCTGAGCCACGTTGTATCCTACGCAGACCCTCCGCCCTATGATCTGTCAGCATGGTCTTCTGCATTGTGTGGCAATTAGTCTTACCTGGTCCGAAACTCCAGTGCCCCTTCAATACCTTATCCAGATCCTCGCCGTACCATCGCTCCGGCCAGAACCTCTCTGGCTCGTCGTACTCATCGCCTGTCCTGCAGAGGTAGTGATTATTCCAAGTGAAAATTGTTCCAGCAGGCCACTTATATCCCTCAAATTCATCGTCCGCTGTACACATGGTAGGGAATCCGATGGGATTGAAGGGAAACCACCGCAGTCCCTCCTTCACCACACCCGTGATGATCTTCAGCTGATTCTTGTCCTCAAAGGTAGGTAATCTAGTTGCATCGCCACAGACTTCGTCCAGCGCTGCTCTTGCTCTCGCGACCCAGTCAGGCTGTAGGGTAGCAGCAGCGATGATCTGGCTCATCGTCATGCGGGATGTGTCACTGCCTGCCTCCATCAGAGACCCGAGGGCAAAATATTTCTGCTCTTCATCCATGTCGCTCTTCTCGGTGCTCTTCAAGAAGTCGACAGCAAAACAGCTCGGCGGGCTCCCCTTGTCCATCTTGGATTTGATCATGTCGACCTCGTACTTGTACACACGCACCGACTCTCGGTAGAGTGCCTCGCCTCGCTTCCGCCACCATTGCAGAGACTTGGGGAGCCTGGCGAGGATAGGATAGCCGTCGACCATGTTGCTGCCAGGCTGGATGTTCTTGACGAATTCTTCGGCTTGACGGAAGAGTGGTGTAAGGTTGGGATCATTGGGCCGGAGACGTCGACCGAAGACAACAGACATGATAACACTATTGGTGAAGGCTTGATTGGCACGATGCCAAGTCGTTGGATCTTGAAGGTAATCCCATAGAAGTTGCTTGGTCTCAAGATCCTGGTATTCGGCATAAAGGTTCAGGTGGGTGGAGTTGAGGATGGAGTGCATGATCTTGCGGAGGGCTCGCCAGCGCTCATTGTAGGGCATCATGACGATTCGGCGGCCCCCAGAGATGATCTCTTGCACCATAGGCTGCTCCATGCGGGAAGAGTAGTTGGAGGCTCGTTTCTCCATGAGCTCGTTGACAACACGGGAAGAGTTCAGAAAAACCCAGTCTTTAGTACCGAGTTGTACTGTAAACCTACGCTGGTCAGTCTCTGCGCGATACCAGGGAAGAACTACTGCTCACATTTCGCCGTATTTCTTAGCATTATCCGTGCACCATACTGCTTGTCCAGGTGTGTCCAGTGGGATCTGGAATGTGTTGCCGAAGAAAGGTACGCCGGGCACTCTATTGGGCATATTGTACTGTCTGGCTTTGAGCTTGGCTTGAATCACACTGTATGCGATCCATGTCAGTACGGCCACGACGCTGATGAGCGGCGTGTACGCGAGCAGGGCCATTGCAAGAAGGGAATGATGGTGGAAGGTGACAAAATCTAGAAGTGGAACGAAGCTACAGAGGGAATGGAAAAGTATACAATCAATCAATCAGAACACCGCGACGTTAGTTCCGAGAGATCCACCCTGTCTCATTGCAAGCTAATGGGAAACCCATCACTGGCTCGGTGAATCGACGACAAGCAGAGCCGCCCGCTGCCAGCTGCATCTCCGCCTGGTGTACTTTGTGGGGGAAAGTGAGGATTGGGGTAAAAAAGTTCATCGAGTGCATGGGGTAAACTGGCGTGAATTTAGGGCTTTACCGTTGAAACGAGGCAAAAGCCCCGTAAGCTCGGTTAGTTTTTGGCCGTGTTTCTACCGATGTGGTGCTGCTTCTCAGCCTTTCGTGTGGGGAAGGCGCGCTCGAGACGCGTGTTGCGAAAGGACGATGTGGAGCTGAACATGTGGCATCGGCAGCATTTCTTGGTGTAATGATACGAGAATGTATTGACAGCGCTATAGACCTATGAAGACACCAATGATGCAGTTCATGGATTTCTCATCCATCCGAGGCGGCGACAAGAGAAGCAGGAGGCACACCATTGAGCTTCTCCGGTCCGTCTTGCGTCCCATCGGCATTCTTGTACTCCTTCGTAAAGTCATGCATCACGGCCTTCATACCGGCTTGCATGGCCCTGCTGGCCTCGGGGTCATGCTCAACCTTGTTGCACATCTGCAGAAATTGGTCGCTCTCCATTATCGTCTCCGGATCTTGCCACATGCGTACGATGTTACCACTTGAAATCGGATCAATGATCTCGTGGTACTTCTGCTTGCGTACCTCACTGTATCTGTCAAGAATTGAATCGTCGGCCAAGTCCTTGTGGATGCCGATGAGGCAATCGTATAGATTGCCCGCGTCGACAAGACCGCCGGTGAGACCCATGCCGCCGCTGAATGCTGGTCAGATCCTGCACTCGTGGGCTATAAGAGGCTACACTCACAAGGGATTGCACAAATGCGCCGCATCTGCTGCGATCAGGAATCGACCCTTCCTGAAGTCCTCCGCACATCGCTGATGAACCTTGTAGGGACTGAAGCCGACAATTTTATATTTATCAGGGTCGGGATTGCCGGGCAGGAAAGTCTTGAACTTCCAAGGCTGTCTCTCTTTCAGCTGGTCATAGGACAGGCCCGGAAGCTCGCCGTATGTGATGCGGTACATGCCATCAGTCGTGATCTTCGCTACCATGACCCAATGCTCTTTGTCAATGACGAAGGACGAATCGCCCCAGTTGTATGGCGACATGTCGTAATACACATTTGTGGCGACAATCTGTTCTTCCCATGTCTTACCAGAGAAGTTCAGGTCACCGAAGAGAGCTCGTCGAATCTGACTGTTGGCTCCATCGGTGCCGATAATGTAGTCGGCCTCAAATGTCTTTTCGCCTTCGGGCGTTTCCACTACGACGCGGGCTTTCCTGTCATCCTGGTCGACCTTGGAGGTGACCTTGTGCTTCCAGAGTATCTTGACAGTCGGCTGCTTCACCAAATGATCGTACACGATCTTGGTCATGCGATCAAGCGGCAAACAGACCATGTGGTCTTCTTCCGCATTGACTGCCATCTTGACGCTCGCGAGCTTGGTGCCATCTGGCTTCCTCCACGAGACGCCATCAGGAACAAACCCGACTTTCTTGATATCATCGAGTACACCAGCCCGACGGAGGTCATGAATGACTGGCGCAGAGTAGTGGGAAGCACGCGGGTTCTTGTCGAGGGAGTCGTTTGCTTCTAGTAGAGTAACATTAATATTCTGCTTGCCCAGCATAAGAGCGAGAACAAGTCCCGCGGGGCCGGCCCCAACGATAATAATCTGTAGAGATTAGGGGCCAATCTCTTCCAAGGATTGACTTGTACGAACGTGTTCAAGCGGAGCCATGGTGGACGATACTGCACACTGCAGATAGGATTATAATGAGAAGTGGTGTGTAATCTACAAGGTCAGAATAATTAAGAAGCTTTAATCAGAACATCAGTCCAGTCCTCCCGTTGGACCCCTCTTTCATTGGACCATCGACAGTGGTGGCATTGCCGTTTACTTTGCTGTGGAGAAAATGGTTGTTTGGCCGAGTTGGAGAAAGGGCTGCCCCTCCTGCCCCTACTGCCCCTCCATCGGCGCGAGAACGTGTGGGGGAGAGATCCTCGACCCAGCATGTCTCAGAGCCGCAAGTAAGTGAAGATCAGGGCATACCCGGCGCATCCGAGCAGACATGGGGCATTTTCACGTGGCGGTTTGCTGGTCGATAGTTAGATCAAATGTCAATGACATGAAGGATGGTTGTGGATTTTGGATGTGTCTTGTGAACAAGGAAATCAAGATCCATGAGTCGCCTTGCAGTTCACGCTCCGCCAATAGTGCATGATCCGCATCACGACTCCGCAAAGCTTTTGAAGCATCGGACGCACATGCACGGCGAAGCGTCTGTTCGACTTTGGTCTGCTGACTGCCATGCTCTCGCTCGCTTGATGTTCTAATGCTTATCGATTGATCTCTATAATTACACCGCCAGACCAAAGCGACAACAACAGAGCCTCGAGGTGGCAAGTGCATGATAGTCTCCTGACATTGGAAGAAGAAGGAGTATCCAAAGCAAGCCTGTTGCGCAAGTGAGAAGAATCTGCGACCCTGGTGCGTGTAGGATGATCTGACGTTGTTTAAGGGGTCATTCGAGGCGCAATGAATAGTCCGAACGGTAGGATCAGATCCCATCTAAAGTACGGCGCTACCTCTTTCAGCGTTTGCGCCGCTCTGTCGCGCCGATCAGTACCTACAAGGTATTGGTGCCGTTTATACCTTCGTCGAGCGAAATATATCGGACAACGGAATGTCGCCACTTGACACATAGTACCTCCGCATTCGGACTCCAGGTGAAGAATGCTATGGCATAGTAGCATAGCGTAGCTGGCGTTCTGCTGGACCAGGTTATGCCGAGAAGCCAGATCAAGCTAGGCATAGATGTAAGCCTCTTGTCAAGTACGCCGGTCGTATTGCCTTTCACCTGATGGGCTCATGGGTTCTGGAGCTTTCCGCAATACAAAGATCCTGCTAGCGATTGTCACAAGATAGCGATTGTGCCTGGCATGTCACGCACTAGCTCGACAAGCTGGCTTCTACCAGAGTCTGAGCTGCTCAATATCGCATTTGTCTTTGAAAGCTGAGATGGTATCGCTTGAGCCAGGCCCATCAATTCTTCGATGCTACCGTACTCGCTTTCAGACGGACTCGGGATCTGAAACAGGGAATGATCGATACGATGGCGACCTATGAGGCCATGAAGATACGCCGGGAATAATCAGTGCCTGCGACATCACTCCAAACCAGGCTTGAGTGCCTCCTGTAAAAGCTCGAAGGGAACGCTTGAGGAAGAGACCGGACGAGAATCGATCCACTGCAGGACCGGCGTCCTGGCCGACCCTCTTTCTCAGAGCTTCCAGATGTGTGTGATAATTCCATGCATTGCCGGAGATGGCTGTGTAGAGCTGTTAATAACCAGCAGTGTCGCTGACAAAATGTGATATTGCGCATTTTGGTAAGCATCAGAGCCCTTGCTGTGATGGACAAAGCTTCAGATTTGACTTGTGGATCTACCAGCACTCTAGAATATTGCCCAATCGCGGTCACTATATGAGTCCGGGCTTTGCCGAGTACTCTATCATCTTATGTCTGCACGTCTAGCTGAAAAAGGCCGACACAGCTTCGACAGCAGATCGTGAGGCCGGCGACCATGGCTGATGCCAGTTGATGTACAGATCAAGCTACGGTACGTCGAAGAACGCTGTTTCGGAAGGGAAGCTTGAAGGACAAGTGGAATGATGGCATCCCAGTTCACTGCTGGGCTTGCTAGATCTGTAATACCGTAATGATGCAACGCTCGTTGATGTTTCGGGGCAGAATCCCTTCGGATGAACATGACTTCTCTGTCTCTGTAGTCTTCGTCAGTTGTTGCTCCCTAATTACTAATTACATCAGACCGTTTCCCAAAGAAGTTATTGCCGTACGGAATCTTCGAAGACCTATGCTGTTCGAGATTATCGTCCACATATCATGGTGGCCATTGGCGAGGCATGAGCGTTGGGGTCTCGATCCGCCACTGTCCAGATGGTGTACAGCAGAGATGCCACAAACTGCCACAAGCGCAAATGCCCACTTTTGCTCACTGGTCATGTGCAGATTATCGTCAAGGTGAGGCTCAGATGTGGGCCCTGCGCGCCTGGCGCTCAGCTCGCGGGTCTCTTTCTATCGTTACCCAAGAGTTCATCCGAGCTCCGAGCTGGTTGTTGCCAAGCGGCTTTCCCTGAGATTGGCTAATATGTCTGTCAATATTTTCTCCTCCCTCTCCTTTTCATCAGTTTGCGCTCGACTAGACCTGAAGGAAACGTGGCCTGCTTCTTCTCATTATCACAGAACAATCATGTGCGAAGTCGTGCGATCGTCGCCGGCTTGAGAAGATCGCACGATAGTGTTCCGGAAGACAGCACGCCAAATTTTGACACAAAGCCTCCCGCAAGATGACCAGCCGTGGCCTCTCCTGGTCGCATCTTCCAGAGGCTATTTCCCTTTTTACTGATCATCTCGACTTAACAGGAGAAGAATCCTGAAATGGCTTCCTTCATGCAGTCCGATGTTGCGAGAATGGAGAGCACCGTCACAGGCGGATTGGTCGTGCTCTGTCCGGCTTACTGTATTGGGGAATGCCGTTCTGCCTCTAGGGTGCAGATCGAACCTTCCATGCCGAATGGCCGCCATGTTTCAAAAGCATCAGACGATCATCTTGCCTAAACGGAAACATGCAGCGCTGTATAGATGGGGTAGGTGTATCCAGAGGTAGGACAACAACATATATAGAGGTCGGCGAGCAGTGTAGAGGTCGAGTTCGTGTTCTCATCTTCCACACAACATCTTTGATTACAGAACAATGGAATAGTCGCACAGCTCAATTCCACCCAGCATGATGACACCTCCTTCCTCGCCCGACAGCAAATACATCAAGACTGCGCCTAATGCGTTTGAATACCAGATCTTGAATAGAGATCTGTCCAGCCCTCAGTTGGGTGTGGACGAGTGGAACAAATCCTCGCCTGTCAACGACGATGAGGCCGCACAAGAAGAGCGTATCCTGGATGACGAGTTACAATGGACTCATCGTAGGGTGGATAACACTTCGAAGACACCAGGAATCTTGGAACGACCAGTCCTCATTCCTCAGGTAGCACCTGGTCTAGCAGTCCCTTTCAGTCGTTGCTGGGCTCCGATCCTTAACGAACACGACGTGAGCATGGAAGAATTCATGGAGTTTCTGGACCACCTCAACGTTTGCAAGCAGGCATCGCCCGTTCTTCAAGCGACCAGCCTGGCTGGGACAGCCATAGGCTTCGTACCAAATCATTGGTTCGCACTGGCCGGAGCCGCAACCAATTTCGCATCTGGTGCCGCGACGTATGGTGTAGCCAGAGTACGAGTTGGCCGGTACATTCAGCGAGCCAATGCGGAATACTTCCATCCAAGGGGCCTATCTGCCAGGATAGCGAAGGGGGTGACAGTCGCCGAAGTCATCGGACAGACTCAGGAAGCATCTTTGCTCTCCGAAGCCCATCCGCTACAAATCGAGGTGGGATGCATCCGAGAACGAAGGATGGAAGCCTTGGCTCCATTCGTTGCACCCCTTTGTTACGATGGTCTGCCGCCGAACAAGCAGGAGAAGAACGTTCTCGATCGCCTTTCTAGCAAGGCTCTTCAGCGAAGTCAGCGCGAAGCCGAGGAAAAGTCCACCAAGGAAAGGAGGAAGGACGCCAAAGAATACGACAAGGAGCAGAAGAAGTACAATAAGGAGCTAGCGAAGCTAGAGAAGGAGACGGCAAAGGTGCACGAAGAGACAGATAAGAAGATCCAAAAGGGTTCAGCCAAGGATACGATGAAGGCTGAGAGTAAGCGGCAGAAAGAACTCGGCAAAGTAGAGAAGGAGGCCAGCAAAGCGCTCGAAGAGTTCAACAAGAAGACCGGCGAGTCAGGCGCAAAGGAGGAAAAGAAGGCCAAGAACATGGTGTTTGTTGTTGTTGAGGATCTTGAGGTGGCTAAGAGACGAGCACAATCGAAAGCTCCCAAGTAGAAGAGTCTTACATCCCCTCGGGAGATAACTCAATGACCACTTTCATGTATGCCGCGACAGGGTTCGTTATTCAACCCTTCGCCACTTTCCACTGACGGAACGGAAGATGGAGTGATCAAGCCGATGCTCTCGTGCCTTGTGGAACAGGTACATTGAACGATCAAGCACATTTTGGCAAACGCATCATCAGCATTGAGAGCCTCTATGGGTACACACATATAAATGATCAATCGGACCCAAGACCAAAAGGGTATCATCCACGCGCCCCTGCTAAGCTAATCAAGAGACCGTCCCAATGCGTCACTCTTCTAAAGTGCAAAGCCTCAGATCGAATCCCGTCCCTCGAACCAACTGGCTCCATCCCCAGAGATACTACTCTTCCTCTTTCCCGTCTCGATTGCATATTCATGGCTCACGTAAATACCCTGTCCATTCACATTTCGTGCCAACTCTTCTTCAGAGTCATCACGCATGCTGCGTCCCATGACCCCGACGGGCTTCGAACTGGTATGCATCTCTTGCTTCTCTGCCTTCTCTGCGCCCCTGCTGACAGCCCTGAGTGGCACTCCGTGCCTCCCCTCACCATTATGCGTCCCGTTGTTTGTCCCAGCTTTTGTGCCGCGGCCATACGCACCAAGAGCAGAGCGAGTCTTACTGCTGACGGTAGTGTGTACTTTGGAGAAGAACCGTAGGAAGAGCGGTCGAAGAGGAGGAATGGAACCGAGGATGATCACAGCCCACAGCTCGGTAGCCGACCAGATCATGAAGACGCCGAAGTCCCCTGCACATGTCAGTATGTCATTGCGCATCCAGGTGCAAGGAGGACTTACAAGTAATGTCGGTTGACTTAATCAAGGTAGGAAGGAGAACAGTGCGCACGATACTGGCGACGGCTGGGAGGATACCGCCAGCCATCAGGGCGCAGAAGCCGAGTTTAACCTTGAAAGTGGTCTGAAGATTCCAGACGATCGAGATTGGCCACAATGCAAGGGTGAAATCAGAGACGACTGCGATGGCTGGTCCTAATGTCAGTCAAGTCAAAAACGGGCGGAGAGCCTCCACTGACCTCCTTGAAAGTACGACCAATTCCCGGCATGGAGCTGCGTCGGGCAGCTGCCCTCGATTGTCGGGTTCCAGAGCTTAGCGATCGGTTGACATTGCGTAAGTGACAGACAGATCTGAATGATACCGGTGGTAGCAATCCATGCACCTAGACCCCATAGAAACCACCGCCGCTTCTTCGCATTTGGTCCCTGGACTTCCAGAATTAAAGCTATGATAGCAAATTTGGCGAAGATCACAGCGACGATACCGACGAAAATGGAGATCCAGGTCCAGTGCAGTGATTGGAAGAGCTCATTGAATGTGAGTTCGTCGACGTGATTGCCCATACCGTGTAGAATCGAGACTGTCAGACATGCGTGTGAAGCGATACCGAAGAATGTTGCAGCCGCCACCCAGGCAAAATCCCATCGGATGTGTCCTGAGGCTTGTAAATTTCTGCTAGATAGTGGGTATCTTGATAATGATTACCAGCTTTCTGACTAGCACCGTACAGTCGTAGCAAGCACAGCGCTACTCCGATCATGGACTCGATCCACCCCACGGCCATGAGAGCAGGTCCACGACCTCCATACGCTTCTGCTCGCACCATGCTGACAATGAGGCGCGGAATGTGAAGGGCTCCTGTGATGTGATGGTTCCTGGTCCTTGACTCTTATGCCCTACCCAACAAGAATACCAAGTTCAGATCTACTGGTGTGGAAAGTCAAAGAAGTGACTAGGAGTTTAAGTTTTGAGATCTGGGAACTCTCTACAGACGTCCCACCATAGATCGTAGACTTTCGTCTAGTGTTTCTCTATGGGATTCGAGAGGAAAGTGGGTTTGGGCGGGGAATCCAGAATCACGGGATGCGCTATCACTGGCTTACCAGATTTTCTTATAGCGATGTCTTCTCTGCCGTGAGTGTGATTTCGTCACGAAAGACCGAGGCGGTTTTCCAGAACGTTGGCCATCTCGCTAGACCGTTGCATTCTATCGGGAGCAACGTTGAAACTGTCTTCTCGAGGTAGACACATATCGAATGCAGTGATCGTTCCGACAATTAGGCTGATCTGACAGGGTGGGACACTACGTGAAGTGGGCCCTGGTGGCTTGGAAATAGGACTCCGTTTCTGATCCTGTGCACTGTACGTTGGCGTCCTCGCCCCTGGTGTAGCTTGGCCGAGGATTCGCAAGCCTATACTTCGTAAGGAAGCGATGTCCAATAGCAAGCCCAGCTAAGTAGCGGGAAGCCTCCTAGGGCTGGACCTCGGCCAGCCCGACACCATGGTCTCTTGGGTTGTTGACACGAATGGACGGTCCTTTGGTGATCAAACATGCAATGTCTGGTAACCCACCCATTGTGCCGAAAGAGTCCTTGCTCAAGGAAAGTTGCGGGATTCCAATAGAATGATGGAATTGACGATAGCTGCCACTCTATCGTATTGGCTTGCCAGGTAAGTATGGGCTACTTGCCGGAGGCATGGAAGGGACATTTGTTCCAGACCACAACAGCCGAGATGTCATCGTGGAAGTGCGACCTGTGCGAATGACCAAGCGAGAGTCAACCCATCGTAAGGTGTTCGGCTTGATCGAGACCGTTGCAGTCAGCACCTGGAAACGTTACCGCCGTTGATACTTGCATTGCTGAGGCGATTGAGTTGCAGAACCCGCAAAGACGGAATTGAATTTGCTCCATCCGCATAGCTATGCAGGAACTCCATCACGCCCTCAGACTTGCTTACTGGTCTCATTTGGCGACGGTATGGCTAATCACCAGTTCGTGCCACTGCGAAGGATTGATTGGAAAACGGGCGCTGCCGCACAGAACAAAGGTCATCTTACTGACGAGCCTCCCGCCATGCTTTCTGACGGGAAATGTGTTCATGTGGCTGACTGACCAACAAGCAATTAACCCCCAACCGTCGATAGAGGTTGTTGTGTGGAAAATGTCATCTCGATAGTGCAAGTATTGACTTGGCGTTGACGTGGAGGAAGGTTGAAAACGGTTGACAGATTTTCTGACTATTGCTTGAATCCGTGGTGCTTCCAGGCCGAGGTCTTTGCGACAGCATACTACTGGCGTTATTGTCCAAGGCTCAAGGAGGTGCCTGACCACTCATCAACAATCGCGTATCTTCGCGCGAGAGAGCAGGAAGTCTGCGGCTATGTTTGGTCAGTGCTATGACGCTGTACGATGTTCACCTCGGTGCCAATTCGGTGTGGACAACGCCTGCCAATGCGAATGAAGGTAAGTCAACGTTGCCACATGGTCGATTGAGATATACCATAGCTCGTAGGCGCCTGTGAAACAGATTGGTAAAATTCAGAACATGAAGGTAGAAAGGATTCTCATTGCCGCTCAGAACGCCGCACTATCTAAAACACACTCAAGCATCACACATAAAGCATATACAATCTAGAAAGTACCATCAAGTGCCAAATCCCATCTTAGACCTTGATACTCCTCTTGATAAAGTCCCTCAACTGGTCCGCACCCTTGCCCCGCATCATACTGAAGTGATGCTCGCCCACAGCGACTTCACAATTGAGCTTCTTTCCTGGAAACAAGTCCTGCCATCGTCCTGGACCAAGATCCGTTCGCCTTTCTGTCAAGAACTTCATTCCTTCTGTATCCTCATCCTCAGACGTAGCGCCGGGAAGATGCGCATACTTGACTCCATCAAAAGCGCAATCGCCCGCCCAGAGGAGGTTAACGTCCGGAAACTTTTGATCTTTCGGCCACACCGGCGCCTTGTAGTCATGTAGCAACTCGATGGTAGCCTCGAAGTGTGGCATCAACCACTCTGGTACCTTTGGTGGCGCGCCGTTGCCGTCACCGATAACCTCGGATCCGAAAATGCCGACTTTCGTGCAGTGGTCAAAGAACCGCTTTGGCAAACGGTCAAGACCATCCGCAGGCGCAGGCGAGTCAATAAGTGTTAGTGAAGCGATCTCTTCGCCATCCGCCAGAAGTTCTTGTGCGACCGCGTAGGCGAGAATGCCACCAGCCGACCACCCACCGAGATGGTAAGGGCCATGCTCTTGGTGCTTGCGGACACCAGCAACATAAGATGCGAGCACTTCAGAGAGCGTGTGGTTGTTCATCTCCCACGGGTTCCTACTCAGATCAGCTGCTGCTCCTCAGTGCATGTGAGAGAAACTTACTTCATATATGGCGAGTTGAAGCCGACGATGGCAGTGTCATCAGCTACTTTTGGAATTTTGACGTATGAGGTAGCGGCACCGCATCCATCTGGGAAGAGGAAGAACTTGTTGGGGCATCTCTTAGGGCTGCCCTGAAGAACGATAGACCATGCAGGCTTGACTGGGGGGGCTTGCTCGATTACCTCGAAGGAGACGGATTTTTCGAGGCTAGGCTTACGGTCGAAAAATCCATCTTTGGTGTGTGACTCGTCATCTGACCATTCGGTAGCAGGGGTGATTGGAGTGAGATCTCTCATGTCTGATACCGAGGAAGAGGCAGACAAGACGGGAGAGCCCTCGCTTTCGGGTGTCGAAACGTCGGACTCGGACGGAGATGAGGAGTCTCCAACGATGTGCTGACGAAGTACTTCGACGGTGGTGTAGTCCATGAAGAGGGCACGATCAGGGATATCGATCTCAAGCTCGTCACGTAGACGGCTGCAGATTACCAATGATAGCAGAGAGTCGATACCGATATCGTTGAAGCAAGTCTCGGGAGTGAGATCACCGAGGCCCAATCCGCTCTCCTCGCTAATGATAGTGAGAACATTTGTCCACGCCTCGGTATTGACAGGTTCAGCAAGTGGGGCGGCCGTGGTTGCCATATGCGCTACGATCGGGAGAGCGATAGGAGTCGCAGCCACAGGCACAGCAACCTCCTCTGTAATAGTCTCAGTCACCGTTTCGGTCTCGACTTGACCACTCAAACCACGTAAGTGAGTCTTGAAATTGCCGATAGTGCTGACTTCCATGAATACTGCAGAATCGAGATCAATACCGAGATCATCGCGGATCCTGCTGCTGACCATAAGAGAAAGGAGAGAGTCGACCCCAATGTCATCAAAGCGTGAGTCGTCCGTCAGCTCCGCGAGTGCAATTCCAGACTCTTCGGAGATGATGTTCATAGCCGTGATGACAGCAGTAGACTCGCCGGCAGCCTTAGGTGCTACTGCCACGGTTTTGGTCACAGTCTTCGCTGCGGTGTGTGTTGCAGCTGCTCTCGGTGCGGCGACAGAGGCGGCCGCAGTCGCTGCTCTTGGTGCCGGCGCTTTGCTTGGCACGGAACCAGCAGGAGCGGGGCCGAGTAATGTACCCAGCCTCTTCTTCGCGCCGTTGACGATGATCTCCATCAGGCGTTTCGGCACGCCTTGAAGCTGGACGGCGGTGAAGACAGCCACCAGCTTGTTGGCTTCATCGAAAATGAAGACATCGCCAGACCAGAGCTTGTCTGCGCCTTCGGCCATCTTCACGTGGGAGTAATAATTCATGTTCGGCAAGATAGGCTCGAAGAGCTGGAAGTTCTCCCAGCCATGATTCACGAATAGCTCCTTCTCGAGATCAACACCCTCGTTGGCGTTCATGACGAAGCCACCAAGCTGCGAGAGCGCATCGATGAATGCTGGGTTGGTGTGAAACTTGCCCTCATTCAAGACATTCTTGAAGGTCACAAAGCCGGTGGCCTCCATATTGTCGTTGTCAAGGGTAATCTCGGACAGACCGCGGTAGTTCGGATCAAAGTCAGCAAGCTTACCAATCATCTTGTAGATCATGGCCTTGCTGAATCTGAAAGTACCTCCGGTACTCTTTGTCTGATCGTGCAAAGTCTTTATGCGGTTCTGTACCTCGGGAACCTTGGCGAGGTGAGCTTGTTTGACCTTCTCAATATCGTACAAGCGAACGAGAGTGTTAGAATGCTGCTCGGTAGCCTTGCCATCCTTGTTCACACTGTGAAATGTGATGTGGCAGGTCATCTCCTTGTGATTGATCTTGCCGATTGCACGCAGAATTTGCGTCCTGCCCTCCTCATTGGCCACAAGAGCGCTCTGAATGGTCATCTTTCCAACCTCGACCCCCAGGTTTCCCTTTGTGTCAAGGATGTTCTTCATGTAGTTACCAATAGTCATGGAAATATCAGCATATACTGATGGGGTACAGAGTGGAACGCCGTAGACGTGGTGTCCCTGAACCATAGGGTGCAGATCTGGTCTGATGAGGTCTGACTCGATGATAAGCTCACCGCCGTCTTTGCTCAGATCGTCCTTGACGATCTTCTGAATGGAAGAGCTCTCCAGACCTCCACTTACGATTCGAAGTGGTGGATCACCCTTACGAAGCGACCAGTCATTCACGTATTGCATCCAATAGTCTTTGTACTCCCAGCTGTAGGCAGGGATCTGGAGTACCTGCTGAGCTGACTCAAAGTCTTTGTGGTAGGTATTGAAGTCGATGTTGGCTCCGCTAGCGTAGAACTTAGCAAGAGCAACGGAGATGTGCTTCCACGAGTCGTCGCCCTGGCGCATGGACGCAAAAGACTGGAAACCAGGACCGGCGACTTCCTTGACCATTTTCGTGACCACTGGAGCTGGACCAATTTCTACACCGAACATCTTGTCGTTGAGGAGACCTTCCTCTTTAGCGACGTTCAGAGCGTCAAACATGTTGACTGTGCCGCGGCAGTGCCGGGAGATGAAGTCTTCGGGGAAGTCCTCGGCTTTGTGAATTACTTTGCCGATAGCAGGTGAGATGATGGGGATGACGGGGTCGTTGAATTTGATGCCCTTGGAGATGGCGCTGAGAGAAGATAGGATTGGCTCGACCTGGGCAGTGTGGTAGGCGTATGGCACCTCCAAGAAAGTGTGTGACATAGTACGGCCAAGCTTGGGTCTGATATTCTGCATCTGCTCCTTAGTACCGCCCAAGACGATACTCTCTTTGCCATTGACACAAGAAATTTCATAGTCTTTACCGGGCTCACCAAGAATGGAGGAAAGACCGAGAGCACTTGACCGAATGGCAAGCATAGCATGGCTTCCTTCTTCGCAGTTAGCCTCAAGCAGTTCAGCTCTTCGGCCGACTAGGTTGAGGACATCAGCCTGGGAAAGCACACCGCTGGCATAAAGAGCAGAGTACTCTCCGAGACTGTGGCCAACAACGGCGACCGGCTTGACACCGACAGACACCCAAAAACGGAAGAGCGCCATCTGCAAGCAGACCGCAGCCAGTTGAAGCATTGTAGGGGTGGCTTTGATATAAGCAGAGGCGTCTTGGAAGAGAGCTTTGATGGAGGGAAGCTCAAGCTGTCTGCAGATCTGGTCGTATCGGTCAATATCGGAGCGAAAGTCGCTGAGCCTTGCATAATAATCGGCACCCATGCCATTGAATTGCGCGCCTTGTCCAGTGAAGGAGAAGACATAGCTTGGCGCAGATTTCGGTCTCGTTGAGCCCTCCTTTTTATCCAGCGATTCTTGCAAAGACTTCTTAATCTGCGCGAGATCTGAGCCTATGGCTACAACTCTGTGGTTGTGGTGGATACGACGAGCGGTCGTCGTGTAGGAAAGTCGAGGGAGTGTCAATGCATCAGCTTCAGTGGAATCGATCCAGTCAATCATGTTCTTGAGATTGTTCTCCAGAGAAACCGGTGTCTTCGCAGACAGTGCAACGATGTGCTGAGTCCTTGTGTCAGGGTCTGACGGGTATGTGATCTCTGGTGCGTCTTCGAGGATCATGGCAGTGTTACCGCCAGCCGCCGAAAAGTTGTTGAGCATGACCTGGCGAACGCCTCCCTTTGGTCTGAGCCATGGCGTTGGCTTGTTCGCAATGTATGTGTTGCGAGAGCTGAGCTCAGGGATTTTGCTGTTGATCTTGGTCTTGATGCCGCAGTGGGGAGGGATGGTGTTGTTTTCGAGCATGAGCAAGACCTTAGCCAAACTAGTTACACCAGCGGCAGCCTCTCCGTGACCAATGTTGGCCTTGGCTGCGCCGATGTAGAGGGGCTGAGATTCATTCCTCGCGTAAGGTCCGTCCAGAGGAGCGAGCGTGTTGATGACGGAAGCTGTCTCACCAGCGTCCCCAGCTTGTGTCCCGGTACCGTGGAGTTCACAGTACGAGATGTTGGCAGCATTTACGCCGGCCTGACCGAGGACTTTATCAAACAGCTCGCGCTGAGCACCAACGTGGGGGCGAGTGATGGACTCGGCCTCAGCATTGTGATTGGTCGCAATTGCAAGAATGCAGGCTTTCACAGGATCTCTGTCCGCGATCGCATCTGGCAATCGCTTCAAGATAGCTGTTGCGACAGCTTCACCTCGGCAGTAGCCGTCAGCACCCTCATCAAAGGTCTTGCAGTTGCCGGTCCGGGAGAGAAAGTGGCCACGGTCCAAACCCACAGTCATGTCGGGATTGGTCAACACATTAGTCCCGCCAATAATGGCCATATCAATTTCGTTCTTCCAGAGAGCATTGCATGCGAGGTGAAGTGCAGCAAGACTGGAAGAACAAGCGGTGTCAATGGTGTAAGATGGCCCAGAAAACTTGAAATGGTAGTTAATACGTCCAGGAATGAACGCACGGTTACCACCTGGGATGAAGTAGGTGTCGATATTCTGAGCGGAATTGGTCTCCATCCAGTCATTGGACGTGGATCCAAAGTACACTCCGACGCGAGTTTTCTCAGTAGACGCTGTGCGGTTCGGCACAATGCCTGCCTGTTCAAGCGCTTCGGTAGCAGTCAGGAGAGCCATACGTTGAGCGGGATCGACTTGTGGTGCCTCGCGAGGAGACATGTTGAAGAAACGGGCATCAAACTCAGCAGCATCGTGGAGCCAGCAGCCGAAGCCAGTCCCACTCACGTTCTTGGCCGGGTTTGAAACGTTGTCTACGTGCGTCTGGCTGGGCCAACGAGAGGCTGGGACAATCTCGTGGCAGTCCACACCGTCAACAAGGACATTCCAGAAGCCTTGCATACTGCGAGATTTAGGAAATCGGCCAGACATCCCGATGATGGCAAGCTTTGATTTCGCTGCCGGTCCAGCAATACCGACGCTTTGCTGGTCGATGCTTGATGGTGTGATCGAGTTTGAGATGCCATTGGCCGATCCGATGACCTTCTGGATTGCAGGACGAAGGCTCTCAGCGTTAGTCGCAATAGAGTTGATAGAAAAAGCCCCATCAGGTGACCTCTCCTTGATAAAGGCAGCTAGAGCTGAAGGGGCCAGATCCCATCTGATCTGTTGGCGAAGACAGTCGTGGACTACGGTTCTGAGAGCATCGGGAAAAGAAGCAGCAGGAATCACTTCTCCAGTAACGCTTGAAACGATTGGAATAGAAATGGTAGGCCATGACAGGCGTGCCTCCGTTGCCTTGAGGTCGGCGAGAATCGCATCAACGTTCTCTGTCGTGTAGAGATGGGGCGCATGGTAAGGGGCAGTGATGGTTAGCCGCGAAGCTACTCTCTTGCCCAATGAAGTCTCAGAAAGCAAAGAGTTGAGGATTCTCGGTGATGCGGACACCGAGACTGCGGTGGGAGCAATTCTGGCGGAGATGTAGGGAGAGGTGGTCTTGGCAAGTGACTGTGGGGGCTGAGTCAGCGACAGGTTCAACTTGGCGACGTCGATGACAATCAACACACCTTTCCTGTTGAAAATCCATCAAGGACAGCGGAAGTCTCTTCGAGACTAACACCAGCAAGTGCTGCTGTCCAAGATTGGTACTTGCCATCTTCGTCGCGGCTGTCGGAAAGGCGAGTGCCCAAGTCCCAAGCAGAGGCGCCAACACGGAAGGCGACCTTTACGGTTTGGACACCAAGCGACAACAAGTCTGATGAACTTGATGCGCAACTGGCGGCTACGGCAGAAAGCGATCCCGTGCAGAGACCGGTGAGGCACGAATCCTTTGGAGTAGGATAAGGCCGTCCTTGGGCGCCATGTTCCCTGCAGGTAATGTTAGGCAGATTCGATTCCACTCTCATTGAACATACCGAATGAATGCAGCAAGTTGGCAAATGCAAGTTAATGCCTGGCATAATGCAGGGTTAAGAGTGCTGGTCCGCCATTTCGGAAGAAGATCAACGAGAGTAGCGAAAGGCGGGCACTCCTGCTGCTGGTCCCGACCAAGTCTGGCAACCTCACGCTTGAGAGCGGAGGTACTCCGTTCCACGAAATCTGATAATATCGGATCATCGTATGTGTGAAGGAGTTTTGTAAGAAGGTCGGCGATGTCAAAGGTCTGGTCTCCAAAGACGTAGACCCTCGTAGGACCGGCCATGGTTGCTGTGCAGTGTTGAAGACAGCGGCGGGTAGCACGAGTTGAAATGACTTGGATGGTGAAAGGAGGGAGTGTTGCACGGAGATTCTGGCTGCTTAAAGGGAACCAGACCGCGGATACCATTGATGCCAGATTTACTCTTACCCTTGGGGAACACTACTGGTACGACTCATGCGAGTATTGATCGCCTCCGCTGCAGCTCGTTTCAACCTGGCCTTATCGCGATCACGTTCCTGGTCCCTGTGGTACTACGGGGAGCTTCAGGGAAAGCATCCTACAAACTGTCCCTCGGTGAGTACAGATACCGGCGGCAAATTGGCTTTGGTACGAGTGATGGATGGAGGAGTGGATGCTATCGGAAGGCTCGGGCCAGCGCCAATCAGTATAGCGTTCACCGGGACTGGCGCCAGCCATCTACGTCGATTGCAGTGTTTCACCTGTCACCGACTACTGGTAAACAATTTCTCGATAAACGTGCGGAAGGGTGGCGAGCAAGCAGTAATACCAAGGCTTTCGCCAATTGGAAACCGGAGAACGTGCATGGGTGGAACCGGGCCAATGCCACATAAAGCAGCACCCGTGCTTTGCTTAGGTCGGGGACTGCATATGATCGCCGAACGGAGGTAAGGCAATTGCAGCCACACACTATGCCGTGAGTAAAGTCTTGGGACATATTGAGTTATTGCATATGTGTGTTACTCGGTGTGCAATCTCGCTTTTGTAGGTGGGATTCTGCTGTTTCTAGCCCGAGTATCAACTAGGAGAAATCCGCCCTTCACAGATTTATCATCTCATCTATCCTTTGAACTGCCTGCTTTTCCTGTTTTGAGAGCGCGCGAGAGGAGTTGGTCATACTATTCAACATTCAATCCAATACAATGGCAGCCAAACTTGGTGTACAGACTGCTCTTGAGCAGGCCACTGCCAGTGTGAACCAGATCGCTCAAATTCTCAAAGCGTCCAATATCACCGACGATCCCTTTGCACCTACTGCTCCTGTCAGCGCACCTGATGCTCTCAATGCACCCCGCAAGGCTTTGGCGAATGCTGCAGCTCAGCTGTTGGCCCTCGCCACTGACCCTAAGGAGTATCTTGACAATGTGGCCATGAATGTATGCTTGTTAATTTCCATTTCCCATGTAGCATCCCCGCTGAGATGTGACAGTATCAAAACCTCGTCTGCCTCCGATGGCTAGTCAACCTCAACGTCGTTCCTCTCATCCCCCTCGACTCCGCCATTTCATACACAGAGCTCGCACAGAAGGCGAATGTCCCGGAAAGCCAGCTCAAGGCCATCGCCCGCATGGCGCAGACCCATGGCTTTCTCTATGAGCCCGAACCCGAGAAAGTCACCCACAGCCGGATATCTGGACTTCTCATCGAGGATAACAAATTCCTCGAATGGGCCAAGTGGATGACCAATTACTCAGTGCCGACCGCCTACAAGCTCCCAGAAGCGACCGAGAAATGGGGAAAGACGGACAAGAAGGATCAGACTGCATTCAACGTTGGCATGACTGTCAACGTTCCCTTCTTCGATCACCTCAGGGAAAACAAGGAGATGAACACTCTCTTCTCCAGCTATATGCGCAATGTCGCTGCCACCGAGGGCATCAGCTTTACGCATCTCATCAACGGCTTCGACTGGAAGAGTCTGCCTGCAGGCTCCACTGTGGTCGATGTTGGAGGCTCCACCGGTCATGCCTCCATTGCTCTCGCTCAAGCATACCCTCACCTCAAGTTCATTGTCGAGGACCTCCCCGAGACAATCGCCAACTCTCGCAAAGCCTGGGAAAACAACCCTGCCAAGGCAGAGATCGGTGACCGTCTTACTTACAAGGAGCACAACTTCTTCGAACCCCAACCCGTCACTGACGGCGACATCTACCTCCTACGCATGATCATCCACGACTGGCCCGATTCCGAAGCCGTCAAGATCCTCGGGCATATCCAAGCAGGTCTCAAGAAGCCCGGCGCCCGTGTCATCATCATGGATACAATTCTGCCCGAGCCTGGTACCATCCCGGTGTTACAGGAGCGACAGCTGCGCGTTCGTGACCTCACCATGATTCAAGTGTTCAACGCAAAGGAGCGAGAGCTTGGTGACTGGAAGGAGCTCACGAACAAGGTTGGACTCGAAGTTCAGAACTCTGTCCAGCCTTCGGGTAGTGTCATGGGCGTGCTCACTGTCGGACTCAGGCCCGGTGCCTCACCATCGAATGGTGTCAATGGCAATGGTGTTGCAGCCGCGGCGGCAACCTCAAACGGCACCAACGCTACTCAAGCTCCACGGAAGGCGGGGAACAAGCTTCCTGTGCTTGTCGTCGGAGGTGGGATCGGTGGCTTGCTACTTGCGCAGGGACTGAAGAAGAACGGTGTTGATTTCCTGGTATTTGAACGGGACCTTACCGAAGACTGGCGACCTCAAGGATATCGACTCAAGCTCGAAGATGACGCCGCGGCGGCGCTCAAGGAAAGCTTACCCCAGGATGTTTACGATCAGTTCGAAACGTTGTGCGCCATATCGACCGTGGGTGAAACCGACTACGATCCGATCAGTGGGAACATCATCAAGAGTCGATCTGGAGGAGGTCTAGCTGTTGGAGGCTTGAGAGCGACGTACACTGTCGACAGAGCCGTGTTCCGAAACCAACTCATGAAAGGCATCGAGGATAAGATTGTCTACGCGAAAGAGATTGAATCGTACACGGCTGATGAGGAGAAATCTCACGTGGTCGCGAAATTTAAGGACGGCAGCCACTACGAAGGGTCGTTCATCGTTGGTGCAGACGGTCGATCATCAACAGTCCGCAAGCAGATGCTTCCCGGCCACAAGTATGTCGACACTGGCGCCGTATGCATTTACGGCAAGACTGTCATGACACCGGACCTCCTCCGCAGGTTTCCAGCACGTGGTCTGCGCTGGATGACGGCTGCTTCAGACACAGCGCCACTGATCCAATCCATCTTGATCGGAGACAGTCCGCTCACGCTACTGTCTGAGCCGATCCGGTTCGAGCCAAAGAGCCGCAGCGCCATCAACACCTTACCGGAAGACTACGTTTACTGGGTGCTGATCGGTCGCAAGGAGATCTTCGCGGCTCCGGGCGCTCGTGTAGATCTTTCTGACAAGGAAGCGGCGAACCTGTCTTTGGAGCTTACAAAGGAGTGGGACTCGTCGATCAGATCGCTGTTCGAACTACAGGACGTGCGCCAGGCTTCGACGTTCCGCGTCGTTTCAGCCACGCCCGAAGCGCCAGGCTGGAAGCCGTCCAACGTGGTGACACTGATCGGAGACGCTATTCACGCCATGAGCCCGTGTGGAGGCGTAGGTGCAAACACCGCTCTCCGAGACGCGGCCGAGTTGGCAAAGACGATTGCCGGTGCTGGAACGGAGAACGTTACCGCTGAAAAGATTGGAGCGTTTGAGAAGGACATGAAGATCAGGACAATCAGGAGTCTGATGAGGAGCTACGCTGGATCAAAGAAGATGTTTGACCAGAAGCCTTACGGCGAGTGTGAGGTCCTGGAATTCTAAACAACCTGGCATGCGAGGTGCGAAGGAAAAATGCCCCTCACCGCGGATCAATCCTTCTGTTCACGTTTTTCCTCTCCTTCTTAGCTCTAGAATAAGGTGGTAGCAAAGGCGTTCTTCCACCGTGTCGACCATGGATCATCGAATGTATTCTCTTACGTTCTTCTTCAATCCAATCGCCGTCTGCATTTTGAGATCCGTCTGCAGGATCGCATGGCACTTGCCAGCCTTGAATTATCGAACTATTTCATGATCATGTCAAATAAGTATACTGAGGTGCATGGTCTTACAAGTGCAAGCAATAATGGTCATGCAGAAGGATGAGGCGAGTTCAAGGGACTGGCTTGAGATGGGTGCAACAAACCCCCTGCAAGGAACTTGGTGAGCTCGGACGTGGGTGTGAGAGCTTGACCCTTGACAACGGCTGAAGACCTGTGAGGCTTGTATGCTGGGCAGTTCCACACTTCATGCACGATGACACCGATGATTTTCAAGCCCCTCGCAAGACCAGCATCCTTCTCGTACAGCGCTGTCGCTTCACAAGATGGTGCAAGATAACGCGACTCGAGAAACTCATTGCTACTCATGCGGCCTGCGAGGCAATCGAAACATGATTCTTGATTCTTGAAGCCCGGTGTCTCGTGTAAGTGACGTGGAAGAATTCGTGAACTCCTGCTCTTCGTGACGTAACATGACCAGTATATTGAACGCAAACAGGTAGTATCAATTCCTGCAACCAACGATTTATCTGTCTTGCAAATGCAATGTCCAGTCATATAACCGCCCGACCTATTCTATATCACTGAGGAAAATCTGACATACACGCTGAGCCGTGCAATCCCACTACCATCACCATCCTCATTCAATCAGTACCAACATCCGTGTTTTGCCCCAACTCCTCTTGGGACTCGATAGAAACCTAACCTGCAAGGCCCACAGTCTCACGACTCGCAACCGATACGACGAAACCACACGATCACTCACGACTCGTTGGCGGCTCCATGTCTGAACGCAAAGTCCTGGTCATCGGAGGAGGCATTGCGGGACCAGTCCTTGCATATTGGCTAGCCAAGGGCGGCTTCAATGTCACCATTATAGAGCGCTCTCCCAAGCTTTTCAAGTCTGGGCAAGGCATCGATGTCGAAGGCCCCGCCAGGGAGATAGTGCGGCGGATGAACTTGGAGGACGAGATCAAGAAGAAGACGACGGGCGAAGAAGGTTTCGCCCTTATCGACGACGATGCCAACGAGATTGCTTCAATCGGGGGCGGTCTTACTCGCAGTCTCGAGATCATGCGTGGCAACCTTGCCGAGATCTTTGTCAATGCAGCTACTGCCCTACCGAATGTGAAGATCCGCTGGGGCACTTCGCCTGGCTCGATCGAGCAGACCGACAGCAGAGTCAAGGTCACCTGGAAGGATTCCACCACGAGCGAAGACTTTGACATCGTCATTGGAGCGGATGGCCTAAGATCCAAGACTCGCAAGCTCGTCTTTACAGACGATGGTGATGCTTTCAAGCCACGCGATCAGTACATCGCCTACTTCACAATTCCTCGCTTGGCTTCTGACGAGCGCAAAGCTCGCTGGCAGAATGCCGAGGGCGGACGTTCTGTCCTTGTCCGCCCCGCCCACAAGACAATCTCTTCCGCTTACCTGAACCTCGCCGCGGCAAATCCTCGCCTCGAGGCAGCCATAGAGTCCCGTGATGTGGACGAGCAAAAGACCGCCCTGACCGATATCTTCGGCGACATCGGCGGCGAGGCACCCCGGGTCCTGCGGGAAATGCAAGCATCCACGGACTTTTACTTTGAGCGTATCGCCCAAGTCAAACTCGCCTCGTGGTCTAACGGTCTGGTCGGACTTGTCGGCGACGCGGCATACGCACCTTCGCCCATTACCGGCGAAGGAACCAACCTCGCACTCGTGGGCGCCTACACGATCGCCGGTGAATTGTCTCTTTCGCCGGACGATCCCCGGGCGGCATTCAAGCGGTACGAGGACCGATTGAGGCCTTTCGTCAAGAAGGCGCAGACCATACCACTGGGCGGCATTAGTCCTAAACTCATCAATCCGGACACCAGATGGGGAATTTGGTTGCTCAGGACAGTGTTTGCGTGGTTGGCATGGAGTGGCATTTGGAAGTTGGCTGATCCGGGGGAGCCCGAGGGCGTGAAATTGGGAGAGTACCCTAAGCTTTGGAAAGAGCAGTAGTGCAGGGTCCCCGAAGCTTGGGGGCAGGTTTAACGACAGAAATTCGCTCTGGCCAGAACAGCGCTGTAGGCCCCTGTAATCATGAGTGTCAAGGTTCAGGGACTTTCTGGTTGTATACACCACGTGAAGCATTCAATGGAAATAACGCACTGATGGGAATGCAATCAATAACTTTGCATCTTCGTGCATGATCTGCGTTCCTCGTTTACGGTCGAGTAAATTGAAAGCACAAGGTAAGGATTATCGTTAACAACATCCTTTTTGTAGCCAAACCATGTTGCAAAACTCAATTCACAGTGATCAAGCGGTCGCGGAAGCACACTGGACTGAGAGCTTTGAGAGCCAAAAGCAGAAATTGGTATATTGCTACAATCTACAAATGCGTCGGAGCCCTCCGCGTGCCTATCTACAGATACCTTAAAATCATGTGGTTGTTATCGTGATTGCGTCTTCGGGACCTGCAAGCGAAATGCGCCAGAGGCCCTGCGTCCCACGCCCTCCTATCACCCCATCATGTACCTTGCACATCTTTCCCACACCTGACTCGGCCCTCCCCGATGACAGCCCTCCTGCCAGATCAAGGCAATGGTGCATTTCCATTCCTTCTCGCCTAGAATCGTGACCTTGACAGCCCAACTTGCTCTGCCTCGCGATCGTATCGATTGACGCTCTTGTCGTACAAGCGAGAGTTCATGTCATAGAGACGAACATTGCGCTCATAGAGTTCGACGTTCTTATCGTACAATCGGGCCTTCTTGTCAAATAGCTGGGCGTTTCGCTCATGTAGCTCCGAATCTCGCTGGTAGTGCTGAGTCTCCTTCTCATACTGCTGGTCCCTTGGATCGGGGCGAATTGATCCTCCCCGGACTGAGGGAGACTTGATGCTTGCCCTGTCTCCGTATCGGGACTGGAAACGGTCTGACATGGTGCTTTCTTGTCGCTGGAATGGTAGTCGTGGAAGCTCCTTTACAGGTGAAGCCTGGTCTTCGATGTCATCCTTCATGCATGCGTGGGCAACGTCTGGGGATGGGCTGTTGTCCCGGTCAGATGAAGTCATTTCGTGCTCTTCATCCTTCTTGGGTGCAGCCTTCTCCTTCTTGACTGAGAGCCAAGGGATGAATACTGCGCCCACGACAGAAAGTGCGGCCGTAGCCACAGTAACGTAGAAGGTTTGAGTGAGAGCGGCGTTGTACGCCTCGCGAAGTGGCTCAAGGAAACCTTCTGGGGCAAGCTCTGCCAGTCGTGTAGCACCTTCAGAGAGAAGAGAGGCAGGGTTGATGGGAATGTTCCTGGTTGCCACGTTTGCCAACAGCTGATTGTTAAAGACATTCTGCGCGACAGAAATGAAGATGGTGCCGCCGAAAGCTTGGATGAAGGTGATGATAGCTGTACCTTCAGATACCTGTCGGTCTGGTAGAGCAGTTTGGACGGCAATAAGAGGCTGCTGAAGACCAAATCCGATTCCGCCACCGTAAATGATCTGGTAGCCGATCCATGCTCCGGTACTAGTGTTGACGGTAAATGTCGACAACAGACCCGCTCCGACGGAAGCCATAAGACTGCCAACAATGCATGCCCAAGTGTAGTATCCGATACCGAAGACTGCGCCTCCCGCGATAATGGAGAAGAGGACAGTACCTAGCAAGAAAGGCAAATTGTTGATACCAGATTGTGTCGCACTATCTCCACGGATTGCTTGAAACCAGATCGGCAAGTAATATGTTATAGATAGGAAAGATCCAAAGAAGAAAAAGGCGTAAATTCCGCAAGCCCACATGGTCCGGACCTTGATGACGCTTGGTGGGATGGTAGCTCTGTCTCCTTGCTTGAATTGTATGCCAATGAAGACGGCGAAGAGGACAGCGAACATGACGATAAGAAGGATCACTCTCCAGTTCTCCCAGCCATAAGTAGCGCCTCCAAATTGAAGACTATGAATTCTTGTCAGCATCGGCTCACTGTCCGGATTCAATGTACTTACGCAAGAAGAATGCAGACAATGGCTGGGATCAGAATTACAACACCATAGATATCCAGCTCGAAGATCTTGGCACTCAACGGGAGGTCCCATCGATCATTGCGTCCAGCTTCCTTGGAGAGGAAGAAGAAGATGCAAATAGCAGTGAGGAGCCCAATAGGCAAGTTGATATAGAAGCAGAGACGCCATGTGACGTTGTCTGTGAAGGCTCCTCCCATGCTAATTGATGTCAGGAAATAAACTTGTTTGTAGACTAGGAATTACTTACAGTGGTCCAGCTACACTAGAGATAGCGTACATGCTACCGAGCATGCCATTGTAGATGGGTCGCTGCTGCAGCGGCAGGTTTTGGGCGACGATAAGCAAAGCTCCAGAGAAGATTCCACCTGATCCGATACCTGCGACAACTCTGCCCATGATCAGAGCAAGCGAGTTCGGCGCGGCACCGCAAACCAGACTGCCAAGCTGGAAAAAGGCCAAGGCTGACATGAAGACCCATTTGATTGGGAACAGGTTGTAGAGCTTGCCATAGGATAGTTGGAAAGCGCATGTGGTGAGCTACAAGGATCAGTCTGGAGGTCCGTCAAGGATGTTGAGATGCAAGGCCTACCAAGTAACTTGACCCATACCAACTACCAATAGTCAGAGACGGGTATGATCTGCAGCAGAAGGCGGTGTGAACTTACCCAACATCGTCCAAAGATTGAAATTGATCTGTAATTCTGGGAATGGCAGTCGCCAAGATGGTATCTGAATGGTCTTCAGCGCGAGTTCAATGGTCGGTCTTGGTATGGGACCACTCACTATCAAGTGCTTGACAGAAGACTGCCATGCACAGTCTAGTTATGCAATGTCAGCAATGCACATGTTGGTGGGAAGAAGAAGGATTGGACGAACGAGATGAACAGCAGCAACCATTTCCCCTTCGATGGCGCCTCCTGGGGCGAGAATGTATCCATTTCCCCTCCGCCCGACATATCATTTTGACCCTGATAGTCACTTTGAGGCTCTACTTTGCTATCATAACCCTTTGCGTCGTAGCCTTTCGCATCGTATCCTTTGGTGTCGTATCCACCTGCCGAATTAGCTTCGGGTTTCTTGCCGAACATACCCATGATGGGCTATTGTTAGCGAGAGACGGGGGATTGCTGAAGAGAAATCCTTTGTCGATGTTGAGGTCGAAAGTATTCTGAACCGCAGAAAGAAAAGTAGGACAACCAGGTGATTAGATACTACAAGCCAAGGGTCTCGACTGTCAAAAACTGAAAGTCGATGGCTGTGATGTATGGAGACATGTGAGCATCATCGAAGGTCGGTGCGGAGCGGGCCCTGGTCAACACCTGGGCATATTTGACGGGAAAGCAGCATGCCCCCGACACTTTTCTGGGGAGCTCCTCACGAAGAGTCCAGGGACAACCTGTCAAACAAAGAGGGCGCGAGGGCCAGCCGGGGGGACCGCTGCGATGATCCGCGAAGATCGAAAGCCGGGACTGTATCGCCCAGCATTAAGCGACAGCAGAGTACAAAACCCAGCGACAATCTCACCATCGCCACCTCAATCGGACTCTCATCTTTGATCCCATCCAAGGCTGAGGGCAGATTCCAGATAGGCGTTTCCAAGACTAATCGACGACGATCAGACTACCCGGCGTCCTGGCGGGAACTACAGAATCAGCTGCATGGGTTTCACGATGCCCGGTCTAGTCAGAGTGAGTGTGTCAGAAAATACATTGACTCGGAGAATCATGACTGGCAGGTGAGGAGAGAATCACCGCAGGAAGAGCTTGTTTCTCGAGGACGGACCTCGATCGACGGCGATGTAGTTCATTGGACACGTCGGACCATGGACGCGGGCCGGGTGGAGTGAGGTCAAGACCCAAGCCTCTTTCACGGCAGCTTCAGCCATGGCCGGTCGTGGCTGGGATGAGCCTTCTGTCAAGCTACAGTCAAAACACGTGAAGATGTGGTGGCTGCCCTCCTTCCGAGTTATCCTTGCACCAAGGAGATGGTGTGAGTTCGCTTGGGCGTTTGAGTTGAACCAGTATCTCATCGTCTCCTCTGGCTTATCTGTATCACTCATCTTACCATCTCTGTTAGTTGTTCCAAGCCGGAGATGAGCGCCGCAGAAGACGTCGCTTGTGAGAGAGATGAGATCAAGCACGAATCGTGATGCCATTCATTAGCCTCTGGGCATGAACAGACAAGGTTATGCAGTGAAATCTCGTGATGAACGAGGAATACGAGTCGTGCTCTTCTCCGCACCTCGCCCACTTTTGCCCTGTTGCCCTGGATTTCCCATGAGCTTCGCAGCTTCTCCCAGCAGATCTCCCGCTCCGTTCCAAGCACTGTGTTGTTCAAGGTTGCCCCACGGACCATGGCACTCAAACCACTATCCGCACACTTTATCGAAAGCGTGTGCCAATCTCGACAACGTTTAATGCTGCGGAGTCTGTTTTGCTGGGCACTGAACATGTGGCGGACAACTATCTCACCTGCATATTGTCCTCATTTCCACCAGGCTAACACGCTTCCAAGCGGTCAGTGCTTGATCTCTTATGCGTCGCGTGTTGGGCCTTGGCCCTTTTCAGGCACGACAATCACAGTTCACACAAGCTGTTGGCGTGAACTGTCACGCCTCAGGCGCCTCCCGCACTCCCGTGATGCGTTCCTTGAGGCAGCTCAGGAATCCACAATCCACTACGGCGCCCAGACGATCGACCACGGCTCCTGCACTTTCCATTTCACAAGCCACGCTAGGCTCGGCGCGTGTAGAGCTGTGCCTGTCTGAGCCCTAAGCACCTCCGATGGCCTGAACAGGTAAAGAGCAAAAGGTCGGTGACCCACGGCGCAAATCTTCTGGGACGTTAGGCCCCCCGGTCATCGAAAGCTCGTAGAATCCTTCTCGAGTTTCGGGCGAGTCGGCCATGCCTCCCCCGACCCAAGCTTGTCTTTCTCCTCTACACTTTGTGAAACTAATGGCTCGGGGTTCGAAAGCAGTGTTGCGCTCAGCGATTAGCCCAGCCGGATGGGTACGACGGCGAACAGGTATCGCACGATGACTGTCCCTGTAGCTGATCCACGACTATGTGTATAGACGTATGCCAGTCGTCTCGCGTGCAAATCTTCTGCATTGCCCTATCTTTGCAGATATCACGAACTTCGCTACCAGCGGACCCTGCCAGACAACATAATGCATAGCCGTGTCAATGATCAGGAGCTCTACGAGCTTGCTGCGACTCTGCTCTCAGCATCGGCCGATCTGAACAAATTTCTGGGCAAGAAGAATTTACCCCCTCTTTCCTATGCGACTCAGTATCCTAGCGTTTCATTATCGACCGAGAATGCAGCTTTCCATGATGCAAAAGGGACCATCATCGAAGCAGCAGAGCGTATAGCAGAATTGGTCAGGGGACCTCGCGATCAACTGGTCAACTTATCGTTCTTGGTACGTACCTACGGTACCTGCAGACGCATGTGGCAAGCTTTCATGCTGCCTTACCCATCTTGGTCACGCAGGGTGGCGGCATTGAACAGCACACATCGCGGCTAACACACCACAGCACTGTGCCCCCGCAACACTACAGGCTATCAATACGTTCAAACTTGCACACTCTGTTCCGTTAGCCGGTAGCATCAGCTATGACAAGATTGCTGAGCAGGTCGGCAAGAATGTCACAGGCACCTGGGTAGAGCGTATCCTCAAGCATGCCATGTCGTTTGGCCTGTTCGCTCCTGGTCCGGACAACTCTGTCGCCCACAATGCCACATCCTCTCTGCTCGTCACCGACCCTGATCTCGAGTCTTGGCTCTATCTTTGCACCAATGTTGCCTATCCCGCAGGTCCAAAGATCCCTGAGGCCATCGAGACATACGGTTATAGCTCTGAGGCTAATGAAGCCGCGTACGGCATTTCTCTTGGACGCAAGGTAGCGCAATTTGAGCGCTTCCGTGAGCCCGATGGACAGCACCTCCACGAGATGTTTGCCAGGGCCATGCGTGGTATCTCAGCCGGCGGAGCTTACGATATCAAGCATGCAGTCGATGGCGGCTACCCGTGGGACAAGTTCGGCAGCAGTTTCATCGTCGACGTCGGTGGAGGGCCCGGTCACGTCTCAATGGCTCTTGCGAAAAAGTATCCTGAACTCACCTTTGAAGTCCAAGATCTTCCAGAAACAGTCGAGGTTGGAGCACGAAATTGCCCAGAAGAGCTCAAGAGTAAGGTGTCATTCGTGGCACACGATTTCTTCAAAGACCAACCTCAGCACTCTACCAAGGACGATCAACAATCTATCGCATACTTTGCAAGATTCATTCTGCATGACTGGTCGGACAAATACGCACAGAAGATCCTGCAGCCATTGGCCAGCGCACTCCGACCACAGGACACAGTAATCCTCAATGAAGTGGTGGTGCCTGAGCCGGGAGAGCTCCCGAGGGACCTCGAAAAGGGAACTCAGTAAGTTTGATGATTCCACCTAACGAGATTGGTCGATCATGGGGCTAACGGGGCAAACCACAGCGACCGTGACTTGCTCATGCTGATGAACCTGAACGGAAGGGAACGGACGCTGGGCGCCTTCAATGACATTGCCCAGTCGTGCACGCCGAAACTTCGGGTCAAGGACGTCTTCAGACCGGCTCTGGGCGAGCTCTCTTTGATTGAGATTGTTCTCGACGCATGAGCGATAGAAGAGGTGATGGGGAAAATGTGGGCTGGACGAGATAGCCAAGCGATCCATAGTGTGCAATGCCAATCGCACATCCTTGCCTCAAGCACGTTGCTCAGCCCATTGACAGCACCACTTTAAGTGCACTTGGCACAATAAGGAGCCTGCGAAAATCATGTCTTGTGCTTCGCAATTTGGCCATGTGGGATCGTTTCTGCTGTCAAGGAATCAGCTCCAGTTTTTTTGCCCTGCAGAGAGCGAGCCAACAACACATCCCAGTTCAGGGACGACAAATGATGGAGACACCGTCTCTCACCCTGCGGTCATTTCACGTGTTAACAGGACAAGGAGAAGCTTGTCAGGGAATTATGTAAGCTTCTCTCTCGTAAGCTCGCAACGAGAAAAATAGTGGAGCATCTCAGGAGCCCTCGGAAAGACAGAAGCCAGATGGACTGGCTGACTACTTGGCCCAACGTCGTCCGTACTTGTCTGCCGGCCGTGTCCTGCCCTTGTTCGTCAGCCAGCGTGGCTTTGGGCGTCCAGGGCAATCGCAAGCAGAGTTGGAGAATGCTTCCAAGAACAGTACCGAGACAGATCCAACTGAATCGGTAAAAAAGGTAGCCCCAGAGTGTTTGCGATTCAATCCTTCCATCGACCAGATCGGTATGAACGCTTAGATGGTAGTGATACGGAAATAAAGTTGACAGAAAAGAAGTGAACACAAAAGACGATGATCTCCATAAGCCACAACCGCAGTTTGCAGGCTGGTCATGCCTGTGATCATCCGGCTCTCAGCGATTCAAAACACCAGTTCTCCAGGTTCCTTAGTTGTCACGAATATTCAGCCACGCCCGCCAATCAACGGGACGGCTGCTGATCGGCTCGCCGCTGATGAAACCTTACATCTCGGGGGGAGGATCGATGTGGATAGAGTTCGTCCAGCGTCAATCTGGGTTGTTGCGGAGGACTAAGGACGGCCAAGGTTTAGGTGTGGATGATAATTGTCCGAGTCGGCAGTGATGCCTGTACATGGCAAAAGTCACAGTAACTGCATGCAGAAGCTCATAATCCAAGCATCCATCTCCGTTTTTTTGCCGACTTCCAAACACAACGAGTGCCCAGGGTTGTGCTAGTGATCCGGTCGTAGGTGGACTGAAAGCATAACGCTATTGACTCAAGGTTGAAGTGCAAGGAAGCTGTACAATGCAATGTACATTTCTCGGCAGGCCTGTGCGGTCGATCTTCTGCATGGACATGAGCATGGCTGGCGACATGAGCATGGCTGGCTGGCTAAAAGGGAATCTGGACGGTAGTCGCGCTAGCATATCAGAAACATGTGGTCGGGGCAGCAGCCTAAGCGACGGCTCGACGGAGGACTCCCGTACCTTGTTCGCTGCAGAGTCGCAGACCCATTCTTTGAGATACGCCCAAAGATCCTGGTTATGGTCCCGCTGAGCCGCGGACGCGAGATACAGAAATGGTGGATGCGTTTCCGTGACATCTGTTACATGGGTGACGAAAGTGCAGAACGCCACCAGACGATACAAGCAACCAGCGCTCTCATCCAGAAAACAATGCGTATGAGATTGACAAGGTACGTTACCGTGCTAATCCTCATGCAGGCTGCGGACGGCCCACTCAAGCAAAAAGAAGCGCTCTTGGGTCTATTAACGACCCTTGGCCTAGCCTCGGCATCAGACACGAGTCGTGGGAGTTCTCAGGTGGGGTCGACCACGGTTCGTTGAGTGGGAGAGTCAGTGGGACTGCGTAAGGTGAGCGGGAGCGCGTCAGGCTTGTGTCCTAGTCGTCTAGGGGCAACTCGAACGTCCAGTCGTCCACTAGGCCGCGGACACGCACCTCTTTGCTCATCTCGACCAGATTATCGACTAGGCCATGGTTAGCATTCAGCAATCCGCAGCGAGGCCTAACGCAGTGGGCATCAAGCTTGCAACGCAGGCACGCTCGCCACCCATTCACAGCGCGCAAATCCACACCCCCCTCGCCTGTGTCCTCGCCTTTCCATAGCCCTGATCTGATGGCTGATGCCCTGTCCGAGGGTTGTTAGGTCTGGTCGTTCCTCGTCCATGATCATCCCACAACCCGACAGGAGCCGGGCACTATTGTTCCAGCGATAACAATCATCGCATCTGCCTTCCACACTCATCAAATAAAGTTACGTCAAAACCATCCACTCCCACAAGCGAGTCAAGCAAGTCTTGGGTCAGAGCGGCATACCGATTCACTCTCAGAGGGACCCCCCTCCCAGTGAGGGAAGCATGGCGAAATGCAAATAAGCATCCCGCATCCTGGGTTACAGACCAACATGTTTGGGTTTTGATTCACTACCACGAGCTATTAATCTCAACCTCTTCGCTCTCATCCCCTGACGTCTGATATCGAGACCTTTGATTTTTATTCTCCGAACGGTCCACCAAAGAGCCTTCCTGCCCGTAGCGTCTGTTCTAGCTGGTCTAGCAGCCACACTCTCCTGGCCGCATACATCTTCTCATCGACACACGGTTCGATCACATCCGTCATGACGAGTCGACGGAGAGACAGCGAACACCGCCAAAAGATCAGAGAGAGCTGCAACTCGTGTTCGGCTCAGAAGATCAGGTGTGGTAAGCAACGGCCTGCCTGTGCTCGTTGTGTAACCAAAGGAATCGACTGCAACTACTCCTTCTCACAACGAACTGGTAGACGAGCTCCCTCGACAGCCAACGCAGCTGCAGCTGCAGCGGCCACAGCAGCAGCACAGCAAGTCCTCCCTCAATCTTCATTACCACCTAGCACATCGACCTCTACAACTTCATCAACGCCCATCGCCACATTCGCACCTCCCGCCACCCCTGCTAGCGACTGCGACCCTTTTGTCGCCGTTCGTTCGGGTTCGGTCTCCGACCAATCAGGAATCCAACCCCTCCCTCCCCTTGACGGGCATTGCGGCGATCCCATGTCTTTCGACACAGGTCCCAACCCTTTCAAGGACACTGATGTCTTTCAAGACTTCAATTCAGGCATGTCGCTCGACTTTCTCTGGTCACCGACAACCGAGGCCACATCCATTTCTACCCTCGATAACACAACCGGGCCTAATCCGGCCGGCTTACTCCATGGCTACAATCCTTCCAACGATTGGCGAGGCATGCCCGCCTCGACGGACACTTCGACATCGACTAGTCCCGGACTAACCCATGACTTCCCGTCACGGCAGGGCTCGATGCGACCTCACTGCAAAGGTCAAGACTGCCTTGCATTGGTGCTGCAAGTAGTCTCCGATCTTCATGTTGTGCGAGACTCTTGTTCCACCGCGGCATCGGACCCTATGACGTGCATCCAGTCAGGTCACGAAGAAGCACGCGATGTCGACCAAGTCCTCTTCCTCAACCGGGACGCCATCACTACTATCAACAAGGTACTCGATTGCCCCTGCTCGTCCGATCCGTCAGTGGCACTCGCATGCTACCTCGCTGCCACCAAGATAGTCTCTTGGTATGCCGCCGCGATAGGTATCACTGACGGCCAGCCCGACCATCTCGACAATACACTTCCGCTAATCGTGAGCCGTCCCATCTTCATGGGTCGCTATTGCCTGGATGCGGAAGCGCAGCGATCTGTCAGGGCTAAAGTGGTCCTGACCGAGTTAAGGGAACACATTCAACCCCTGCTGGCTAAGCTACCTAAGCACCAGGTATCAAGCTTCGGCAGACCCGAACACGGCTCGGCCATGTCCCTGTCAGGATCAAATCTACCAAAGGACAACGATGGACATCCTTGCGCATTGCGAAGTCAAATACGGCGGATCATACGCGAAGCGGGGAACATCAATAAAGCTGTATAGTAAGCTGGACAAGGGGCAAGCCATTGTCCGACGACCATCTCGTTTGTTATTTTTGGGAGGGGATTGAGTTTTTGTTCACGAGCTGAAGATACCAATGATCGATTCTCTTTGTATCAATAGCATCAAAGGTCACGATAGACGAGTACGGCGTATGGATGAATGGGACCACATTGTCGGGACATGTGGTCCCTCGGCGCTGCAAGCATATCGCCACCACACCCTCATTTGAACATAGAAGAATCAGGAATATATCAAAAACATTCCAAGAAAGTCTGAACATCCCTCGGTTCCATACTCGTTCACACCACATTGAGATCAGACTTCAGCAATCAGCCTCCCGTGTGCCTCATGCAGCCATCCGATCATCCGCTCCTTTGACATGGTAGATCTCCACGTGTAGCAGCAGAAAAATGTCCGACGGAAGGCTTTGCCGTCGAGTGGACGTTGTCTCATGGTCGTTTAGATTGCAGATTCACCGGATGATACATTCCGTCCCTCATCTACGTGGAGCAGAGATTTCAGCGATTGACCCAAAAGACTTTAGACATGGTTACCACATCACCATCACGTGATTATGCAGGGCCCCTGCAGACCAAAAATTCCCCGATGCAAGGCGAGCCACCTCGGATCCCAAGACGGCACCAGAGACAAGCTACCCTCCATCACCTTCCCGCCCAACTTCTCCTCACTTCATGAAACAACGCCCCAGCCATTCCGACATCACCATACGCCTTCCTGAAACAGCAATGATGGATAGCGCTCGTCATTCTCGATTGCATGGATTTTGTTGGAAAATTCCGTCAAGACACCACGCAAGCAAGTGAGACATTACTCGCCGATTCACTGATTCGTTGGTGTCAATGAGACGTGCAATATCATTCCCCGAAGACGCTCCACCATTTCCCGAATCACGGTCCCCGTCTCTCTCGGCGCTCTAACCCCATCCTGTCCAACTGAGATGCTTCGTTCATGCACAGGTGCTATCCTCGTAACACCGGCCACTTTGGTGCTCACCGAGCAACGAGCCCTGACGTGCTTTGTGGGTTTCGCTTGAGCTCCACAGAGCTCGAAGCTCGAGGTGCGAAGCTCGTAGCTCGATGTTGGAAGCTAGCCAGGTAGGCCTTGGACCTGAAGCTCGAAGCTCGAGAAATTTCCTAGAGATCAAAATCATCCTTCCCTTCTGTCATTCTCTCTGTAGATTGTCTAATACTGTCACGAGAGATCGTTTACCATGTTGTCCAAGAGTCTCTTTGCTCTATCTGCCCTGGCGGCGTCTGCTTCCGCCCTTGATGTGGTTATCTACGGTGGTGGCATCACCAGCGGTACCCTCAACTACGCTTTGAAGGACTATGATCACATCCACGTGCAATACTTTGACCCCAACACCAACCTCACCCCCAGCTCCTATCGGCTGATGGGAATTGCTCCTCAAGCACACAATGCCCTTAAGCTCATCGGACCTGAGGCGTACGATGCCATTGAGAGAGCAGGCTGGTACCCGGAAGAGCCTAGCATCATTATTCTGGTGAGCTCGAAGCTGTTCTGAGAAGAAACAAGCAGCTCTAACCTTCTCTAGGGCCAAGGTCCTCACGCCGGCAAGGTCGTCCTTGACTACTCCAAGCTTCCCAACACTACCCACGTCCCCCAAGTGACCGTCATCGACCCAGCGTCCTGGCTTAAGCTCATGCTTGAGGAGAGCCCGGAAGAGAACCTCCACCCCAACAAGACCCTCGTGGACATCAAGGATCCAGAGGACGGTCCTCTTGAGATCACCTTCAACGATGGTACCACTGTCAAGGCTGATGTGCTCATCACCGACGGTGGACTTTGGGGCTCAACCCGCCAGTACGTCCTGGGCCCAGATAACGTCGCGACTTACCCGCGCTTCATGAACGTTCTGTCTGCTATCGCCCACGTCCCGCCCAAGGAGGCCCGCAAGCTCCTCGGTGCTCCCTACGGTGAGATCGAATCCGGCTACCGTTTCGAGCGTGTGGGCTCCGGCTCGTGGTTCCTGAACGCCTACCTGGATGGCTTCTTCACCTGCCTCGGTTCCTTCTACACCACCGAGGACTACAATCTGACACAGTTCGCTCGCCCGACCTCCGACAAGGAGCTCACACACTACTTCTCCGGCTTCAAGGACGGTGACAACCTCGTCGAGATCCTCTCCAGCTACTCGGGCAAGATGCTCATCCCGGAGATCGAGCACCTCCCTGCATCTACCTACGTTCGCGGCCGCGTTGCCATCGTAAGCTTCGTCCCCCTTTTCAATGAAGTCTCCGCTAATACGTCATAAAGACCGGCAACGAAGCCCACACAATGACCAACTTCCAGCAACTCGGACAGGGCGCTCAGGTCGAAGACGCCATGATCCTGGGCGCCGTGCTCGGTGCCGCCTACGACCGCAACGGCGTCAAGGCTGCCCTCGCAGGCTACGATGCCGTCCGTCGTCCACGCAACGAGATGATCGCCGATCACGGCAAGCAGCTCGGTCTGCTCTGGATGGGCAAGACTGACGCCGGTATCGACGGTGACAAGCTGAGGAAGGAGTTCCTCGGTCTCAAGGAGCGTGAGGAGGCTTACGACCTCGCTGCGGAGAGGAAGAAGGCGTTGAGCATCATGGCGCAGAAGCTGCAGGAGGGCGCTGCGAGCAAGATGGATGAGGGTGTCAAGGGCTGGGCGAAGGGTTTGTACCAGGAGAGGATCGCTAACTACTGGAAGGCATAGATGCCCAGCTGGTCAGTTGTGATAGGTGGGTCTTGGTGAGAGGTCTGCTCTACCGGAGTTGGTAGCAAACGTCGTGTGAATTTGTACATGGTAGCAATGGTAGCAATTGGAGGGTATACCTTTCGTAAAGGAACAGAGTGTAGATAGTGGAATAAATCTGCTTTGTTACGAATCATTATTTCTGTGCTGACATGGACGATTGATCAGCGAATTCAGAGGCCATAACTGGATGTTATTCCTGGATTATCAAGCTGGTTCGAAGATGACTTTCTCTGCCTTGGTAATTTGACTGGAATGCCTTCATACTCACACCATCACTGGACATCGAGACGATCTTCAGAGGAGAAAAGTCTCTCCATGCGTTACAAAGTTTGATTTCGTGCCTACACAAGATATGCTACATGTCCACCAAGGTTCTCCTCCACCTCGTTCACATTGCTTGTTTCCTACATGTGCAGTGGGCAAATCACCACTCCCTCTTAGGCAATTTGAATCCTCCTGGTACCTGCTTCTGGAACACCTGCAGCGGGTCATACTTCTTGCTCGTCCTCCACATCTCATCAATCGTGCCCTCACTTCTCGTTCCAATTGGGTCCTGGAAGCTGTCCGCATACGTCATGGGGATATAATCTCTTTGCACACCCAACTCCTTTGCCTTGGCCGTCGCCTCGGCGAAGAGCTCCTTCACTGCAGACTGGAAGACGGCGTCGTAGGAGGAGTATTCCCCGTCGATAGCCATGCCCCAGTGAATGAAGAACATGTCGCCACCGGTTTGGATGCTGAGAACATTAGTGCTCGCACATATGGGAAGGGACGAAAGGGACTTACGGGCCGAGGGAATCAACTGCGCCACCTCGTTCGGTCATGACAGTCGGTAGAGGCTGGTAGGACATGGCGAGCTGGAACCCAGGCAAGGAAGTGAAGGGGAAGACAGTCTTGTTGGCGAGCTGGAAAAATTCCTCCATCATCTCAGCAGAGTTGCCGAATGCTATGGTGGCGAACAGCCAGCGCTTCTTGTATACAGAGAGGGAGGCATATTCCATCTCAAAGTCGGTGATGTTGTCCACACGGAGGGTGTTATCCGGTGCGCCTGGGAAGGGAGCGAAGCGAGGGAAATCAGTGAATGGCTTGAGGATTTCTGGGTTGGGAACTGGTGGGTCCGACTTAGTGTACTGCAGAGAGTTGCCGATGATCCAGTTGCCAAATGTCATGTTGTTGATGACAAGAGTATTGATGACATGCACGTAGAGGTCGTATGGGTGGGTGTTGATGAGACGTTCCATAGCCTTGAATTGCTTCTCTCGAGTGGTGAAAGGATGGAAGGTCTGCCCGCCCCAGAACTTGCCTTGTGGGAAAGTTCGCATGGTGATGGCGGTCACCACACCATAGTTGTTGCCGCCTCCGCGGAGTGCCTTGAACAGATCCGCATTGTGAGTTGCGTTTGCATTGACAATGTCGCCAGTGGCAAGGACCACCTCAAAGTTGTCAACCACGTCACAGGTGAAGCCGTATCGTGGTGAGTAGTATGAAATACCGCAGCCAGTGACGAGACCGCCAACACCAACACCGCCGACTCTGCCGCCGAGAGTGCTCAGACCGTGCGGGTCAAGCTGGGAGTATACACCATCCCAGGTCTCACTGGGTGATACCACGATTGTCTTCTTGTCCTTGGAAAGACCACGTCGTGGAAGATTGGTTGTGTCAATGACAATACCGCCTTCAATAGTGGCAGCTCCTGCCCAAGGTGTGTGGCTAGCGATGTTCAGTGTCGGGCTCAAGAATCCTGATCAAAGATGTGCTTACCCTCCACCCCGGATGGCAAATTGACACCGGTCTGACCATACTGTCGCCCCAAGCGAAAGCACTGATACCGCCTCTGAGACTTCCTGTGCTGATGAAGGCAGAACAATACAGCTTGGGTGAATGTCCGTATTCTTCAAGCTCCAGTATGAACCGACCGACTGTGAGAATGCCTTTGCATTTGGAAAGACAACTTTGTCCTTGAGTGTCTTCTGAAGAGCCCCGCACTGATTACTCGTCAGCTTCAGCATACGACTCCAGCAGTCGCAAGACTTACACACGAGCCTGAAGATGACACTGCCTTCCATGCACTCGAATGCGTGCTGTGATGCTGTGTAGAAGGAGCGTGGTGTTGAACAGGAGGCAATTCATGGTGAGCAACATGTCCTTGCACAGCAGCGGGCTGGTCTGCCACGGGTGCTACCCTGGGCATACCCAGCAGCCATTGTGGGAAATGGAAATTGACCATATTTGCTGCTAGTCCGACAATGTAGTCACAATGTGATCAAATGACGAGCTCAAGACGTTGAAGTCTTTGCAGTACCAGGGGTTTGCCTTTGAGATAGAAAATTGTTTGCCTCTCACCACTTCTCCAACTTCTTACCCTGAACGACCAATGAAGGCGGATCACTGAGGATCTCCGGGGCATAGTGTTTGCCATTGCCAAGCTCATCTCGAGGAGCTTACTCGAGAGCTCCAAACACCGAGTGTAGATGCATCGGGGACCGTCGAGGGTACGTGAAACGCAGGGTCCAGCAGAAAATCGGGGATCAAGGGCAGCGAGTTTCCAAGCTGGGTGGCCACGGCAACGTCAAAGCGTACCTTGCAGCAGGGGCAATCTACGGCCTTATCGAAGGACGAAGCCGATGTATCTTGGTGTCCAAGACCGGAGAGGAAGCCGCTTAGTAGACAGATAGACTGAAGAGTCATGTAAATGAAGTGGCACATCGTGAACGAGTTCGGCGGTTCCGTGGTGGAGAAGAGCAAGCAAACGGAACAAGCATGCTGTATCTGGTGCTTCGAAGCGAAGTCATTGCAAGGTTGTCGGACATTTTTCGCTGACTCGCACACGGCAGCTGGTTGATTGCCAGCGCCGTGGTTGATGTGATATGCACGTTTGAGTCATGAGATCGCAGAGTTGATGGAAGATACTATACTAGATACAAGGATCGTTTCTATACCCCTCATTCATGCAAAAAGCCCCTCTTCAGGATATACTGTCTGATCAGGCCCCTCATCGCTTGACTCCGGATGAAATGCAACGACGTCTCAATGTGACATGACAAACCATCACCGATCATCCGTAATGAACTTCTGAAGCCGTCCAAAGTGCTGTGTCTCGTCGACCTTGGCGAAATGCGGAACTGGAAAGCCGTTCCACTCCTTGTAGTCCATGGGGATATTGAGATTGTGCCACTCATCCACGCCGTCGAGGATAGTGATACCCATGCCGCCAGTCAAATGACTCTGGACGTGACAGTGCAAAAGCCACGCACCTGGTGCGTCAACCTGGTAGCGTAGCGCCAACCAGGTATTGTAGCCAACACCTTCAAGAGTGTCAAAACTGTCGCGGAGGGGTGGGTCGATCCAATTGAACGTTCCAGGAGGAAGGTGCTTCTCTGCCTCTGCCACATCTTTCCATGGGAAAGAGCCTTTGCCGGAGCCAATGATATATGCCTTGTTTCCATGCTTGTGCAGCGGATGACCTTGAGCGAATGGTCCCTCAATCTCGAAAATCAGGTCCACCCACTCGCCGGACTTTGTCTTCAGGATCAGTTCGGTCTCCTCAATGGTATTTGGACGCCGGAACAGCATCGGTGGGTCTAACGCTTCCGACGAGTGGTTGTAACCCTCATGACCAGAGAGTGTCCACTGGTAAGCACCGTATGGTTGAGGTAGCTTCCGAATGAGGAACTTGCGAGTGCGATCTGCTTTTGCAGCAGGTGGTTGTGGAGGGTAAGGACGGGCAACAGCTTGGTCAAATCTTCGAATGGCAGGGTCAAGAGGGCGGCCGGCATAGTCGATCATGGCTTTTGCATCTTCGACCGGTTCTCTCACACCATTGTACACTAGTTGACCGAAACCTCCAAGGACCTGGCCAAGCAAGTCGTTTGCCACGCGAATGGTGTACGAGCCAACTTCCTGGTCCAGCTTGACAAAGACCGAGATACGATTGCCGTTGTTGACAGTGATCTGATCGACCACTTGAGGGTAGGTATACTGGCTATCCACGGCGTATACATGGAGAGGATGGTTGTCAATGCTGACACGGAGCGGGTACAGTCCACCAGGGTTGATAAAAGTGAGGGCGGCCCATTTGTCTCCGCTGTGCACATCGACGGTATAGTTGCCCTTGCCGCCTACTCCACCGACGCATTTGTCGTAGGCAGTCTCGGGAAGGTTATCAAGGTGCAACGTGTAGTTACCCTGAAAGAGCTGGACTGGGGGAACACATCCCTTTTCAGTAATACCGTCGTACCCTGCGGCTTTGAGGACAGGCACAACGAGTGGGTTTGTGAAGGTATCGAGAGATGCTCGGTCAAGGCAATATTGCGATCCAGCACCATTGATGAGGATTGCGTCTACGCACGTGAAGTCGATGTTGGCTTCCTGCTCAGTCTCGTAGAATTGCTTGAAGGTCATTTGGCTCCAGTCGCTGACCATCATGGGTACCACTTTCTTTTCTGCCTTGCGCATCGGTATCCAGTCACTTGGCTCATAGCTGATATAGTGGAAAGGTCGGTCTGCCGACTGTGGTGCATGTACGATGATCGCACCATATAAGCCATCCATGATTTGACCGCGGTTGTGAGAGTGGTAAAAGTAGACTCCGGCCTCGTCCGCCACCCACTTGTAGAGGTAAGACGCACCAGGCTTTATCAGCGGCTGTGAAACGCCTGGCACCCCGTCTGCCCAAGGTGTCTTCTTTTGTGTGATGCCGTGGAAGTGGACGGCAGTTTCTTCGTCGAGATAGTTATGAACCAAGAATTCGACAGTATCGCCTTGGTTGACGACCAACTGAGGACCTGGCATAGATCCATTTGTGAGAATTGCTTCGCGAAACCCAGCTCCAGTGGGATTGATCTGTCCTTTCGCAACCTCGATCTCGAACCTGACCAACTTTGGCGCCTCTTCGGTATGGGCACAGTTGAGTGATCCCTTGAAGATGCCCATCGAGCAGCATAGTGCCGCTGCCGCGCGGATGAGGTTGACCATCCTGAAAACTGCGGACACAAAATATGGAAGGTTGTGCTTTGCTGATTGAGGCAGGGACAATGCAAACAGATGACAAACAAAAAGATTTCCCAGGCTTACCTTCGGATCTACAAGCGTGACCCGTGGCCACCAGATCAGTACATCTCGCAGTACGATGGTGGCACTTCGGCGCAAGGGTACGCGAATGGCGTGCCTGTGCTATCGTGTTGCAGCTTCAGGGTAGCTAATGTGGGGGCAAAGTGGGAACACCGGTCGGGGAGTGATCCCCGAAAGTCGGGCAAGATGGTTTGGCCAGGGACAGCTACTTCCAAAACTCAGGGTCTGATAAAAAATTAGTGTAGGACGTTCCAGGTGCAATGCCTTTGTTTTGGGCAGAGATGATGGTGATTACAAGCAAGTCTGCCAGGTTGATTGAAGATCCGGTCATTGCTGAAAAGCATAGCAAAAAGTGATCCCAAGGGTGCGAACTCCGTCAATGCATAGACCGCATACCGAAGCCGTTTCAGGTGGTCGCCGGTGCACATGCTTGTAAGTTGCTTGACACAGGTGGCCGAGACTGTGAGCTCTAGTGCCCTAGCTCTGTTTGACAAGCAGTATGACGAGCTACCTTTGGAGCTCTGTAGCTATGCAAAGTTACTGATCAAATTTCTTGATCGTTCGTGCTCCGATTCTCTGAAACTCGTGATTTGCAAACACAGCCAGCATGAAGTTGACTACTGCTATTGTGTGCGCAAGCAGTCTCCTGAGTGCAGCAAGTGCAAAGTCGCTGGAGTCAGTTCTCTCAAATCACCCCAAGCTCTCCATCCTGAACGGGCTGCTGAAGCAATTCGACCTTCTCGACACCTTCAACTCTGCCAAAGGCGTGACTCTTCTCGCTCCCACCAACGCTGCCTACGAGGCGCTTGCCAAATGGGGCTTCAACGTCAGTGAAGTTCCAGCACCAGTCGCAACAGCTCTGCTCAGTTATCACCTTCTGGAGGGCGAATACCCAGCAAGCGGAATACCCACAGAGGGACCGCCTGAGATTGCGCACACCTATTTGAAGCCGCCAGTCCTCACCAATGTGACTAAAGGTGCCGCAGTGAAGTTATCTCGTGGCAGCGCGGGCGAAGTCGTGACAGAATCTGGTCTCTCTGTCCTGGGCGGTACCGAGGAGACAGACATCAAGTACGAGCATGGCATTGTCCACACTCTCAACTCCTCCATGGTACTTCCGCACAACATCTCAGCCACTCTTGCCCTGAATCAGCTCACCGAGTTCTTGCAAGACCTTTCCGACGCTTCCGCCGTCTACGAGCTAGAGGAGCTCAAGGACGTGACCTTCTTCTTCCCGATCAACTCGGCATTCAAGAAGCTCAACCCGCTGCTGTCGCTTCTTTCACCAAGTCAGCTCGCCAGCATTCTGGAGTACCACGCCGTTCCCAATAAGGTCCTCTACCACGATCTGCTAGAGGGCGACAAAGAGTACGACACGCTGAACGGAGGGAAGATCCACATTCGCTCGGATGCACGGGGCAATGTTTTCGTCAATGACGCCCAGGTTGTCCGACAAGACCTCATCATCTACGGTGGTGTGGCCCACATCATTGACGATGTGCTGATCCCGAAGAATGTACCCAAGACCACTTCGCTTGCTGGTCGTCTGCGACTTCAGACACCATACTGAGGATAACGATCGGAAGGGGCGGGATTCAAGAATCTGCAAATATGTCGACAAGTTCTGAAATGGACAAGGAGAAAGAATAATTTTAGCTGGAGTTGCTCTTGACGCGTCGACGTCATCACCAAGATATACCATCAATAGTGGAATTTATCTTCTTGAATCTCCCAAGTTTCCCGTTTGCAATCACGCTCCGTGTATTAGTGCTAGCGAGTGTTGATATGACTAGCGCAGATGCGATATGACTGGACTTCGTGCGCAAATGTGCCAGTCATGCGCAACTTTTGCTTTTATTGCGTTGACTTGAGACACAGCACCTTGACGCTGTTCTGCTTATATCACCAATTTCATTCGTGTCTCATTACAGTACTTCCATATTCATTCCGTGCAGGCTGAGGGAACACCTGGCTGATATACATCGACTCACTCATGCCATCTGAATCTGACATCTCTCCAATCCTTTTCATCAACAGCCTCAGCTACCACCGTCTCTGCAAGTGCCATTTCTTTCTCTTCCCTTCTCTTGTTGTCTCCTCTCATCCACAGCCTCATTCTCATGCTCAAAACCATCACCGCTCCTGCCGCCCCAAGATTCAGACCATTACCAATCCTGTAATCTGGCGCATCAAATGGCAGAAAGCTCCACATACTCACCAGTCCACCCAACGAGCCCATCATCACTACCATTCCTAACGCCGCCGATCTAGCTGAATCACTCACCACATTGGCCGAGACATGCGCGTTCACCAGCGCACCGTAGCAGAACGCCGTCGAAGTCATGAAGAAGATGGCCGCATAGCGCACCTTGGCGTCGCGAGTGGCGAGGAACATAGCAAAGCCGACGATCAGTAAGGGCGCGCAGAGCACCAGGAAGATGACGCGACGATCGTAGCGCCAGGAAATGTAAGGAATAACGAGGACGCTGATGGCGCTGAGTACGTAGGGCGGGACCGTGAGAAGTTGTTGGTCGATTATACTAGTACCGGGGAAGATGGTCCGGACAATGATCGGAGAGAAGGTTGAGATGCCTTGTACTGGGAAGTTGTTGAGGAGGAATATGGCTGACGAGGTGAGCGTTACCGGAGAAGTGATGCCTGACAGGGCACGCCGGGCGGAGAATGTGTCGAGGACGGTAGCGTGGCGCTCGTGCGCGAGACGGGATGTTAGGAAGGACTTCTCGGCGGGCGTGAGCCAGCGAGCGATGGCTGGACGGTCAGTCAGGAGACCGAGAGCGACAACGCCGAGACAGGTGGTGATCACACCTTCGATGAAGAAGATCATACGCCAGCTGTGGATGGAGCCCAGTGGTGGTAGGTTGAGGATCCCACTGGAGAGTAGTCCGCCGAATGCTCCTGCGAGGGGCGCCGTGACGATGTACAGGGCGAGCCGGAAAGCGAGCTCGCCACGCTTATACCAGCGTGAGAGATAGTACGCTATGCCTGGCAGCATGCCTGCTTCAAAGAGACCTAGCAGGAAGCGCACGGCGATTGCTTGTCCAAGTGTCTCGACAAATGCGTTACACACTGTGAGGACACCGAAGCCCACGGTCAGTCCTGGAAGATACCAGCCTGGTCCAATAACCTTGCAGATGAGGTTTGAAGGGATTTCAAACAATGCGTAGCTGATGTAGTATGCGCTGAGCAAGATATTAAAGTCATAGCCACGAAGCTTAAGGTCACGCTCGAGGCCGGCAATTCGAGCATTGCCTGGTAAGCTGTCAGTTACTACGATTCATAAGGAATAGATGGTACAGTACCAATGTTCGTTCGATCGATAAAGCAGAAGAGGTACATCAGAGCCACAACGGGTACGATAGCAAGGTCGACTTTGCGTACGAGCTTCCGTTCAGCTGCTTGGTCGAAGCCTTCAGTAGCAATATCCTCACTGCCACATTGTGAGATCGATAACACATATGTAAGCAGATGCTTACCTCGATTGAGTACAAATGACTACCTCTTTCGTGTCGCGGTCCATAATTGATGCTCTTCTCTGGCCAGTCATGAAGGGGGCGCAGTGGAAAAATTGGTACGATAAGAAATTAGAGCAGATTACTTCCCTTTTGTACTAGCAAGTTCACCAGATCAATACAGCATTAGGTCGTGGCTTACGTGTTTACACATGGCACCTTCTTGTAGGAGACAAAGATGGCTTGCGACCGATATGCATAGGCTAGGTGCGTCTATGAAATGTATTCCTGCCACGAACGAGTATGGCAAATGGTGCATCGGCCTAGCCAAATTGGCTTCCATCAACACGTAGCGATCAAGAGAGATAAATGAATTGAGAGGGACATGTACTCGTTTCACCCCTCTGCTAAGCCTGTCCTGCAGGGACTGTTGCGGCACAGCCGGTCAAGCTGTGGCACTAATGCAGCTCTAAAATATGATCTGTGTCAGTCAAAGATTGGCTATCGCCCTGCAACCCTACAGTGTACGAGATCATTGTTGAGCTGTATGGGCGAGTCTCGCTTCGACCACCGCCCCTGGTCTTCCCGGCTCAGACCATATCTTCACCAGGTCCAATCCTGATGCCGTGAAAAGCTCCTTGAAGTCTTCCTCTGTTCTTTCTTTACCGCCATAGGACATGACATTGAGATCGACCGCTGCTGTAGAAGGGTCGCATCCGGTCTCAGATATGAGGAGAGTCCCGATCAAGAGCTTCGAATGTGCTGTCATCGCGCTGGCTTGGTTGGACAGAATCTGCTTGCACTTTGGATCCGGCCAGTCGCAGAGAACATTGCGGAGATAATATGCAGCAGCTCCTGTAATGTTATCAGTAATGGCCATCTCCGCATAACGAGCACTCCTACCTTTTACTGGCTGTGAATTAAAGAAATCATACGGTATTGCGTCCTTGATAATGCTCTTTACATCGTCTGGTACAGATGTGAGCACGCTGGCCTGATCTTGAAGAACAAGTCTGCCCTTCAGACCAGGGAAAGCAGTGGCCAAGTCTCTACAGGCCTGACCTCTGCCTCCGCCAACGTCGACAACCACATCGTCACGGCCGGCCCACGCGATCTCCTTGTGAAACGGGTATGTTGTAGTCAGGCCGATCGTCCTGAACTCTTGTGTTGCATTAAACAATGCAGCTTTCTCAGGCTCCTTGTCAAGCGTTTCGAACATGGGATCGCCACCATGAGTCAGCGCCCATGGCGTGTCCTTCGGATCAGTGGGACTGGTAAAGCCGTGCTGCTTGAACCACTTTGGCTGGCTGATATTGGCGGTCAAGAGATCATCGTAACCCCAGACAAAGGCCGCTCGTAGCTTTGGATCCTGGAAAGCGAGAAACAGGGGCGTAGGTGAGTATTTGTAGACAGTCTGCTGGGTCAAGAACTTTAGACCGACCAATGGGCGGAAGAGACGGATGAGAACCTCTTCGCTTGCACCACTGATCTGGGAGAAGCGAGCTAGATCTTGGACTTCTTCCGGACTGATAGACTGTGGTAGTCTAGTCAGCACGAGATCATTGCAGAATGGACTGCGCACTCACAGTATAGAGACCCAGCTCGATCAAAGACCTCAACGCGATCTGAGCCGAGTCGTACGCATTTACTGTGGTGAGAAATGCGAAAGCTTCCGCCATTGTCAAATCCAATGTGATCGAGAAACTTGGGAACGTACAAAATGCAGCTGACAAGATACCTTTGCAAACCTACCAGTCCATATACCCGCAATCATGCAGCGCCTTACCACCTCTGCCTTGACCTGTAGATCTCGGATGTTGCCATTTTGCTTTGAATGAGGTTGAGGGCAAGCAGGGATTCATGAAGGGCTCTTGTCCTCTGCCGATATGATGAGGAGCGTATGATACAGCTTACTGCCACGTTAATCCGACGAATTCATCTACCGAATGTAACCTTGTCGGATATCCGAGGCGACTCGATGGAGGGGGAATTTCTTGGCGCAGAAGAGTTGTGAAATGCAGTATGATAGTTCTAACAGAGGAAACACCGCGACAGGGACGTACAACATTCATTATGTGTTGAATTAACAACGTTTGACAACGGAAAAGGACGATGAAGGAGAGAAAGAATGGTCGGTGAAGTGTTCGTTGCGACAGAGCTCGGATTTGCCACACAAAACAAAGCACCACATACTCCCATACATTCACGAAGCCATACGCTATTTCAATTCCGAGGGAAAATCTTACGGGAATTTGGTGCACGTGTTGATTCACTGCTGAAGGTCATTTTGATGCTGGATGAGGCCTCGCAAGTGACTTTGTACGTACTTCTTTCACGAGGGCGCTACTTTTTCCAACAAAGCAGAGAGGACATCGCCAGAAACACCGAAGACAACACCAACAACAATGAATGCTAATTGCGAAAAAGAGTGTCTTCATTAAAAACTGAAAGTAGATTCTATCCAGCCTGGGTCTGATCCACCATCGATCATAGTCATCACTGTTGAATACCGAAAGAAAGCCCAGGATAGGCAAAGGAAGTGGCTGGTCATCATGACCGCAATCATTTACCGGATGGTGGTGGCCTTGGTCAGGGTAGCCTTGGACGAAGAAGACGCACCAGCGGAAGCACCGACAGAGCTGGCTCCAGCCTTCTTCTCGAAAACCTTCCAGAACTTGAGGGACTCATCGGCCGCTAAAGTGGTCAGTAGTGCTTCCCCGGTATTGGGTCTATGGATGACTTACCGGCAGTGGCCAAGATCTGACCATCCGGGCTGAGGCAGCTGTGGAGGACCCTGCTCTCATGGGCTGGGATCTCGACATTCTTGACGAGAGTTGGGTAGCTCCAGATGCTGAGGGAGTTGTCAGGGAAGCCGGAGCTGGAGACGAGCTCCTTGTACTGAGTGGACCACCTCAAGCTGGTGACTTGAGAACCCGTGTCGATGCTGTTCACGCGAGCGCCGCTGGTGGTGTTCCAGAAGTGGATCATGCGGTCGTGGCTACCACCTCCAGTAGCAAGGAGGTTGGACTGCCACGGGCACCAGGAAAGAGCCTTGATGGCGGCCTTGTGGTTAGTCTTCTGGAACTTAGGAGCGTTCAAGCTACGAGCGTCCCAGATGCTGACGAGGTTGTCATTGCCACCAGTAGCGAGCTGAGCGCCGTCTGAGCGCCACTCGAGACCGCAGACCTCGGAAGTGTGAGAGACGAGCTCAGCGACCTTGTGCTGGGCGACACGCACGTCGTGGTTGAAGACAAGACCGGAACGGGCGCCGGTAGACAGGATGTGCTTGTTCCAGCCCATGACACCGACGCGGGTGTCATGGCCGTACATGGAGCGGAGCTTAGTGCCCTCCTCAACGTCCCAGATCTGAACCTCTCCAGAACCGAGACCGGCAGCCACATAGGCGCCGTCTGCACTCCACTTGACGGAGGAGATATAGGTGGAAGCGTCGCACTCAAGAAGCGAGCTGACAGTGCCAGACTCTGCCGACCAGACATAGACGGACCGCTCCAGGCCGATAGCGACTTGGTTGCCGGACGACCAGTCAAGCAGGTTGAGGTAGTAATCATCGACAAGGCCAGGAGCATCTAGGACACGCTCGGGAGCGGTGGCCACGCGGCGGCGGAATTGAGCGCTCGCGGCGGCAGCTGGCTTGACAGGACGGTTGTACTGGGAGCGGAGGTCGATAGGACGTGACGACTCGGGGGCAGCTGGCTTGAATGCAAGGATTCTCTGGTTAAGTGAGATGCCGCAGGCGTTGGCGACCGAGGACTGGTACGCGGCAGTCGAAGGAGATGGCTTGGAGTACTGTTTGTGATCGTCCTCATCATCGTCGATGTTGAGCCCCTCAAGAGAAAGAGTAACATCATCCTCTGCACCACGGCCACCAACGGAGAAGGCACCGGCCGCGTTGGAGGCAAGGACTGATGAGCCCTGGCTGGCGCTAGACTTGGGACGAGCAGGGGTCTCGACCTTTGTGACGCCAGACCTGGCACCTTCACTAGCCTGACGGTTGGGGATGAAGCGGTCAGCGGCATGGTAGTTGATCCTGGTCTTCCCGCTCTTGGTTGCCTTTGTGCTGCGTGATCTTGAAGGTGTCGCCCTAGCTGAGGGTGTCGGACCGGTACCAGTGAGTGTGAAATCGCTGACACCAAGGTCGAGGCGACGAGGAGAGTTCTGTGATTGACGGACAATGTTCGACTTTGGCGAGTCCCTAACATTGGTCTTTGATGCTGATCGAGAGAATCTCGAGAAGAGAGCGCCCCCTCTGTGAATAGACTCGGTCTGCTGTGGGATATCGATGGATTGACGGGGAGTTTGAGGTGACGGCGTCATAGGAGCCCGTCCACCTGCGAGGCGTGTAGAAAAGATGCCATCACGGCGCTTGATGGGTGTGAGTACTGAAGTAGTTGCCATATCTGCTGATTGCTGTGAGTTGCTGGATGGTTGTTGCTGATGGTTAGTTGATCGATTGCTGTAGACGACTCAATTAAGAGCTCTGTTAGTATTCGTTCGCAGATAGTTTGCAGTAGCCGTTGATGGGTACGAAGGATGGTTTGGAAGCGCGTAGCTTGAAGCTGAAAGCTTCGAGTGTGGTTTTTTGGTTTATGGTAGTAGAGAAAGAGACCTCCTGCAGCTAAGCCTGACGATTTTGTACCCATGTTTACTCGAGTGCGTTGCGGTGGTAACGCTTATGTCATCATTCGATCGGCGATAAACTCAGCCAAACTCCGACTTCCTGACAGAGCCGCTTGAAGATCGTCACATGTTCCATTTCCAGGTTTGCAGATCTCAAATCCCATCTGGACGAAATCGATAGTTCTTCACTGGTGATAGAGTAAACTTCTCAAACATTCTGAGCTGCGATTAAGGGATGGAGTGAGAACGGTCATGGCAGCTTTTACGGGTTCTGCTGCCCGCTCGTCGACCTCGTTCACCTTCAACCAATCTGTTCCGACGATCTCACATACTGCTCAACCCCGGTCTCCCCTCCCAGCCTCCAGAGACTCGATTGGTACCAACAACACTTATGTCATGTCTGGAAGTCCACGGAAAGCAAGTCGCAAACGCCAGCATGAGCCGTATCTGCCAAAGATAATCACCACTGTTGGACAACGCCCCGCCTGCCTGGTCAATGCCTCGGTGACGTACGTTGGCAACGAACAAATTTATGCCTTTGGCGGATTCGACCAGTACACGGACGAAGGTGATTATCTGTGATTGCATTTGCTTCTATCGATTCTGACGGACTCTCAGTCTACAATCATGTGCTGAAACTCAATCTCAATGCCCGGCAGTGGAGCCTTGTGGACAACTATGGAGACATTCCTGGGGTGCGGATGGGTCAGTAGCAGCGACACATTGCTCTACGGGGAGAAATACTGATCAATATCAGGTCACACAGCATGCTTGTGGCAAGGCGACAAACTCCTCGTTTACGGAGGTGAGAATGAGCATCGAGTGCATCTTTCCGATGTGATCATCTTCGACCTGAAAACCGCACACTGGACACAACCGGAGCTGTCTGGCCCGACACCTAGAGGAAGAGCAAGGCATGCGGCGGTTATACACGATGACAAGCTGTTCGTTACTGGGGGTATGACCGGCCAGGAGAACTCTGTGCTCGGCGATATTTGCTATCTTGACCTGAAGACATGGACGTGGTCGAGGACATGGCACTTTGTCCCCCGGTATGATCACTCGGCATTTGTCTACAACGGTAGACTTTGGGTATCTGGTGGCGTGACGGAAGAGATGGAGCGTACAGGCGAGCTGTGGTGGCTGGACTTCCGAGGGGTGCCCGCATTCGAGGGTGCCCCTGTATTTGGTTCCGCTGCGGATGAAACTACATATCAGGCTGCACCACGATACAGCAACTTCGCCGTAGTACCAACTGCACCGCCGGCCACGGGCAATACCAGCTATGCTGCCAACTCCAGCAGTGTGCAGGTAAATCCAGGGCCTGCCATGCATCCTCGCAACCCGCCAATGGCACCCGGAGCTGCGTCGTCTCTCAAGTTCGTATCGGGTCCGAATGTGCCGGCACAGAATGTCGGCTATCACTTTCACGTCTTTTCGTCCGGCTGTCTGCTTGACTTCGTCACGCCGGCGTCCGTCATTTCATCACTCGAGACTAGTCTGAGTGCACTCGACTTGGATACACTCAGATGGCAGCGCCTTGCCGACGGCAAGGATCTCTTCAATCCCAACTATAGATGGCACTACTGCTGTCTGGACGAGGACGGGACGAACGCATGGCTGCTCGGAACTCCAAATCAACCTAACCGCACGCAGAACGCGGATGGCGAAGAGACTCTCAGCGATGTTCTACACATCGACCTACGCAAACTTGGTCTTCTTGGAAATGCTCTATCACAAGAAGCGAAGGATCAGACGCACATTCCCAGCTCTGATGGATCTGGCTTCTCACACTTATCGGGCATTGGTGCTGACCTTGCTCGTACATTCGACAGCGCGCCAGAGTCGGGGTCTGGTACTGACTTCATCATCACGGCAAACCCAGATAGCGAGTGGTCAGACGCGGAGGATGATAATGTATCCGTCTCGACAGTGACTTCTGAGAACAGAGCGACTGCGACTTCACGACCTATCCATGTTCATCGATTCATTCTCTCAGCGCGCTGGCCACATTTTGCACGTCTGTATAATGCGCAGATGGCCGAATTTCACACCAAGAAGATGCACATTCCCGAACCTTACACTGCGGTAAAAGCATTTTTGTACTACCTCTACACCGACTCGATATCAGCAAGTCCAGCTTCAGGCCCGTCATCGCCGAATCCATCTTTTAGCGGCAGTCATGCAGGGTCTTCGCCAACACTCGAGGATGTGGCCGGTATGCTCGTCATGAGCAATATCTACGGAATGCCTCGCTTGCATCATCTGTGCGTCAACAGACTCGTCAAAGAGCTCGATATCCAACACGCTGCACTTATTTTTGATCGGGCGTCAGTCGCACAGGAGGCTTGGTTAAAGAGACGTGCTGCTAGCTTCTGCATGACTCACTGGGGTCGTATCGTCAGAACTGAGGGATTCCGCCGTCTTCGGAGAAGCGCGATGCTGGATCTGTGCGAGGAAGTAGATCAGGAAGGCCGCGTTGTTGGTGGTGACGAGCTCGAGGCTGTGGGCGGACTGGGCGGGTCTCGCTTTGGTGGTGGGATGTGGAGGGAAGGACGGAAGCGAGGCAGGGCAAACAGCTCAAGGAGCGTCGATGCCGACGAGAACGAAAGTGTAGATGATGACGGTATGGAGGTGAGCTGAGCATGTACATGAGCATGGACTTGGGACATGAACTTTAGCTAGGCGTCGGGGTTGACCGTATCATATTACATGAGGCATGACGAATGACAGAGAAAATATCCCAATCGACTTGCCCTTGATTGAATCACACTTTGTGCCCTTCGTAAACGCCATCGCTGTGTATCACTAGGTCTGAGCCACCTCTAGGAAGCCACACTGGTTTGACGTGACGCGGAAAAGGGGTTCGAAACCATGAATTCGAGGTCAATGTTTGGTCAAGGGCGAGGTTACCAAAATTGAGGGACCCGCCAAGCCACGCTCTTTCCTTGCTGGGTTGGGCGCACGCACGCACACACACAACTGGAACTCTCTCGGTGGGCGGGTTCGTGCTTACCTGGCTCCAGAACCTCACCCTTCTTCCCGTTCCATCCACAAACATCCCACCTTTCGCATACACTACCAATTTCGCGCATCAATCCTGCAGACCACTTGACATTCACCCCCACGTGTCAGCTCTATTTACACATCGGTAAGTCAAGTCTGCTAATGCGCCGTCACGGCGCACAGTTACCCTTCATCCGTGCAACAAGCAAGCAGCTCCGTCAGACGCGCGCCCTCGACAACACTAGCGTAGCGCCATCAACAACCAACATAGCGAAGATTATCCAGCTGGCATACTCCAGAATCTTCAAAGACGATGCCGATCACGAGTACGGAACTCTAGCATGGCCGCAAAAACCAGATATTGCTCATACTCGAAATGACCAAGAGCACGGTAGAAAGTGTCTTTCGGAGAACTGTACCGGGATCCTGGATAGACATGCTTAAAGGCTCTCCCCCAAAGCTTCATTTCCCACGGAGAACACTTGATAAGAGGGATAACGCGGCTTGTGCACACCGTATGGTAGAAGGCCACAAGATGAGTCGAAACAGCATGCGTAACCAAGACGATACCACAGACACTACTGGAAATCAGAGCAAGCACAATTGCCATGGATTTCAGATGCGAACCATCTTCGCAGCCATGAAGCATTTCGTCCTTGCAAGACCGACATTTGCCCGAGGCCTGATGGAGCTGCTGCTGTTGACAACTGCTAAATTGCTTTTTGCGCTTCACTCTGCCATCATATTCGCTAACTTCGCATCCAAGTTTTCGTCTACGATAACCAACAAGATGTCATCAAGTTACGAGAACTCGGTCTACTTGGCCAAGCTTGCCGAGCAGGCTGAGCGTTATGAGGGTACGTGTTGACTAGTGCAGTCAAGTCTTACACCGCTGACATCCGGTCGCAGAGATGGTTGAGAACATGAAGACTGTCGCTTCATCGAACCAAGAGCTGTCCGTCGAGGAGCGTAATCTTCTGTCTGTGGCCTACAAGAACGTCATCGGTGCCCGCCGTGCCTCCTGGAGAATCGTCACCTCGATTGAGCAGAAGGAGGAGTCCAAAGGCAATGAGGGTCAGGTCGGGTTGATCAAGGAGTACCGCCAGAAGATCGAGGCCGAGCTCGCCCAGATCTGTGAGGATATCCTCGAAGTTTTGGACAAGCACCTCATCCCCTCCGCCCAGACCGGTGAGAGCAAGGTCTTCTACCACAAGATGTGAGACTGGACAAAATACCCCGCATTGAGACCATTCATTGACACATCGACAGGAAGGGTGACTACCACCGCTACCTCGCCGAGTTTGCGACTGGCGACAAGCGCAAGACTTCTTCTGACAAGTCCCTTGAGGCTTACCAGGCTGCTACTGAGGTCGCCGCCACCGACCTCGCACCCACCCACCCCATTCGTCTCGGTCTGGCTCTGAACTTCTCCGTTTTCTATTACGAGATCCTCAACTCCCCGGACAAGGCCTGCCACCTTGCCAAGGCGGCCTTTGACGATGCCATTGCTGGTGAGTCTAGAGTATGCACATAAGCTGGAACACGAACTGACAATCATCACAGAGCTCGACACTCTCAGCGAGGAAAGCTACAAGGACAGTACGCTCATCATGCAGCTCCTCCGTGACAACCTGACCTTGTGGACTTCTTCCGAGGCCGAGCCACAGCCAGAGGGAGGTGCATCCGCCGCTGCCGACACCAAGGAGGCCGATGCGGCCGCCGCACCCGCCGAAGAGCAGAAGGCTGCAGAGTAGGAACCTGCAACAGCACCGACGCAACGCATACCCATGATCAGTCCTTAATCGACATCATGTTATCTGGAGATACGATTCCTATGGGTCCACGAACTCTTATTGGTGGTCAGCAGAACTAGTAGAGAGTATGCGCAAGACGATGATACAAAGACGTTTTCTTTTTCACCCTGTTGCCCCTTCCCGTTGAATTGAAGATGGTTTACACTGGGTAAAAACATGATCGCGTGGGTCCTATGGCTTTACTATTCGCTTCTCTCCCTTGGACCTGAGCACTCTGGAAGTTGCGTTTGGCTCAGGAGGTTTTGTTCACTTGTACAAGGATGCTTTCCTGACTTGTATGAGGCGCGAGCTTCGATAGTCATAGATGGAATGTCATTTTGTGTCATTGAATGGGTTATTGTTCACTCTCTGACTGCTTGTGTGTACTTGGCTGAGGAGATATTGGCATCTTGACGACGGCACGTCGGGAAAGGTGCAGTGTCCCACGAGTTGTCCATGAATCAAGCAAATCGCATTCTGAATCACATCTTGCAAATCGTTCAATGGTCCTTGGAACTCTGGCACATGCTCAATAATCAATCATGGAATTTCCGACGTGACTTGATTGGTCAACTCACCGTCTTCGGGCAGCCGCGGTTTGTCCTCTACTCATCAAGCGAATCGTGGGGAAGCGAGCATGTGAAGGTCCAAGAATGCCCGCCAGCCTCGATTGCGGACGTTGCTACTCGCTTTGAGGCTTCGGTGATTGTTTCCTACACCTTTCCGATCCTTCGACCATACGCTCTCCTGTGTCGAAAAGATGCACGCCTGGCTTCTACAATAACAATGCCTATAATGGCACGCAGCGACAGCTAAACCTCTCACCATGGCTGCGCAGTCGACCCTCCGCAGTAAAGCGGACCCCCTTGCCCAGGTAGTCAACCGATACATTGAGCTGATACGCGCTCGATGGAAGACAGTCCCTCGAACGTACCGACTCATCGCTCTCGTCGCTTTCACAGTCTCCCTCGTATCCACATCCTATGGCACTCTGAGATGGTGGCAGCGCGCCAGAAAGGAGGAGAAACAAGGTAGACACCTTCTGCGTCGAAACTCTGGTATACGGGGAAAAGATGGATCACGAACGATATATGTGCCGTACAAAAAGTCCACAGCGCGGGTCACGATCTATCCGACCAAGAATACGACCTTCGACGCGCACAGGAGACTCTTCCTTGAGCCTCCACGAAGAGCTGGGCTCAGCGATGGAAGCATACCACAGGTACCGCCTCCACAGACGAAGCCTGGTCTCAATCTGGCATTCCTACACCAATTCATGAGTTTGCTGGTGATCATGATACCCAGATGGGGCTCGAAAGAGACTGGACTACTGTTCTCACACGGCGTGTTCTTGCTACTGAGAACATACCTATCTTTGGTGGTAGCACGACTGGATGGAGAGCTTGTTCGAGATTTGGTCGGTGGACATGGTCGCAGGTTCCTCTGGGGCATTGCAAAGTGGTGCACCATCGGTAGTCTGGCATCCTACACCAACAGCATGATCAAATTCCTTCAGAGTAAGATTAGCATTGCTTTCCGCACGAGGCTTACACGATATATTCACGATCTCTATCTCAACGACAACCTCAACTTCTACAAACTCTCGAATCTGGATGGTGGAATCGGTCATGGCGCCGATCAGTTTATCACTCAAGATCTCACACTATTCTGCGACTCCGCTGCGAGCTTGTACAGTAGTTTGGGAAAACCCATGGTCGACTTGGTTGTCTTCACCTGGCAGCTATATCACAGCCTCGGACCTCTGGCATTGACTGGACTGTGGTCCAATTACTTCTTGACTGCTACCCTCTTACGTCGTCTCTCTCCTCCCTTCGGAAAACTCAAGGCAGTTGAGGGCAAACGCGAAGGCGACTTCCGTGCGCTACATGCTCGCTTGATTGCCAATGCAGAAGAGGTAGCGTTTTATGGGGGCGACCAAATGGAGAAAGTCTTCCTCGACAAAGGTTTCCGTGAGCTCAAGTCTTTGATGGAGAGCATTTATTCCCTCAAGATCCGGTACAATATGCTCGAAGACTTTGTCCTCAAGTACTCCTGGTCAGCTTTCGGCTACCTAATCACCTCTTTACCTGTCTTCCTCCCAGCATGGGGCGGTCTCGCCTCTTCCTCCGAATCATCCTCGTCATCCGCGCCCCAATCAGAAGAAGCCCTCATGGCTACCTCGAGCAGCAATTCCTCTGGCTCCCGCATGCGCCAGTTCATCACGAACAAACGCCTTATGCTATCTCTAGCTGATGCCGGCGGCCGCATGATGTACAGCATCAAAGATCTCTCTGAATTAGCAGGGTACACCAGCCGGGTCTACACCCTCATCTCGACCTTGCACCGGGTGCACGCGAATGCCTACTTTGCGCCGCGCAACACCTACCCAGACATCTATTCACTCGCCGACGTGCAAGGTACTGTGCAAAAAGGCTTCGACGGCATTCGCCTCGAAGACGTTCCCGTCGTGGCTCCCAATCTTTACCCTCAAGGCGGAGAAGAGCTCATACCGAGCTTATCAATGAGCATCTCCAAGGGTGACAACCTCCTCATCATCGGCCCAAATGGCGCAGGAAAGTCCGCCGTGGCCCGCATCCTCGCCGGTCTCTGGCCCGCGTACCGAGGTCTGGTCAGCCGACCACGAAAATCAGGTCTAGATGGCATCATCTTCCTCCCGCAACGCCCGTATCTCAGCCCGGGCACGCTGCGAGACCAAGTCATCTACCCGCACACCGAAGTCGACATGCGCGACAACGGCCGCAGCGATGCGGACCTGCAGCTGATTCTCGACGAAGCGAGACTGGGGTACATACCCGATCGCGAAGGCGGCTGGGACACGCGCAAAGAGTGGAAGGACGTGCTCTCTGGAGGAGAGAAGCAGCGCATGGGCTTCGCGCGAATGCTGTACCATGAGCCGCGGTACGCGGTGCTGGACGAGGCGACGAGCGCGTGTAGTGCGGATGTGGAGCCGGTGTTGTACGAGGGGGCGAAAGGGAGAGGGATCAGTACGTTTTCTCACCTTGCTTTCTATTTGTTGTTGAGTGGGAACTGACGTTTACAGCGCTGATCACTATCTCGACGAGAGCGAGTCTCAAGCGGTATCATACGTTTACTTTGACCCTTGGGTTGGGACCGCAGGGGGATGAGTGGGAGTTTCAACGCATAGGGACGGAGAGCGAAAAGGGGAGCGTGGAGAAGGAGTTGGCGGAGCTGAGAGCGAGACTTGCGGAGAAGGACAGATGGGAGGAGAGGAAGAGGGAGATTGAAGCTGAGTTGGTAAAGGTGTGGACTGAGGGCGGGAAGGAGTTGGAGGCACCTGGGTATTTGAGTGGCGGGCAGGGGAGGAACGTGAAGATATGATGGATCTACAGGAGGAAATGTATCAATGCCCAGTGTGAATGCTTATTCAACGCTGTATACGTGCAAACGACAAGCTAGAAAGAACCCTTCCGGGTAATGGAAGGACTAGGTAGGCATATGATTGAGAGTAAAAACGGCATCTAGAACACATGCTGAAATCTTCATCAGTGACCTTGTGGAGTGGCTCAGGGTTCAAAGGAGGCTCATGTTTCCTCTCAACAGCATGTGCTTGGCGCTTGCATTAACTACTATCGAGCTTACCATACGGTTCAATAAGATCACGAACATTAGCAGAATTGGCACCACTGGTCAGATCACCGGACTTTGAGGGATGGAATGTCTTGCAGAATCAGCAGTCAATGCCACCCATGGCGAAGACTGTATTCCGAAGCCGTCATTTAGTTTAGCTAATATATTAACTCTACGCGCAACTGTAAAATGGCCATCCTTACATGGTCCCCAACCTAGCGTCACGCCCGCGGACATCATCAGCCGTCATTTTCCAAAGTCTTTCAAACGCATTCTCATTGAATCCCAAAGACGTGAAACTCAGCAAACAGAGGCCGAAAGGTCGGACTCGGAAAGGAATGTCCGCAGGACTCGGCGAAGATAATAAATCTGTCCCTCATCACGTGCTGTGCAGAGCCAAGATAAAAAAAAAACCGAGAGGGCGTAAATCTCGTCCGGATCTCGTGGTTGAATGCCGAGACTCTGGAAGCGGTTCTCCCTCTCCGCCAGTCTCCGCCTTCCCATTCCGGAATCCGGTCGGCTACTTTGGGGTGGACCCTCAGCCATCACCTTTGCCTCTGCTTATCAAAGCGACCACTTCCTTGAGGTCACCCAATGTCAGCTGGCACTGTCATTCTCCCTCGTCATTCAAATCGCCAGTAACAGAAGTTAATTTCTATGCTACACGCATATCTGCGATGTCCCTCCCAATACTCGCAATGCAACAAATCGAAAGTCGCCCATAGTGCTTCATAAACCGCTGGAATCTGGTCATTCCACAAGAAGAACACTCGAAACATTGCGCTGGACGCATTCAACACCCTGATACCGAACATGGCTCCTCTCCTGCCACTCACCACGCAGGATGCTGAGCCTCTCCTCGCACCTGACGAACCTTCTTCGGAGAGAACCTCAACCTCGGCGAATCGCACATCTCACATGTCGACCACCACTCTCAAGGTCGAAGGCATGACATGTGGTGCATGTACTTCGGCTGTCGAAGCAGCATTCAAGGGCGTGGAAGGAGTCGGGAGTGTGAGTGTCAGCCTGGTCATGGAAAGAGCCGTAGTACAGCACGATGCGACAAGAATTAAACCAGAGGTCATTCGGGAGATGATTGAGGACAGAGGTTTTGACGCCGAGGTGCTGAACAGCAATGCGCCACAGGAATTTAATCAAAAGTCGAATCTGGTTGCAACCACTGTAAAGGTCGGAGGCATGACTTGCGGCGCCTGCACAAGTGCGATCGAACAGGCATTCCATGGAGTGGACGGAGTGCGTACCTTCAATGTGTCGTTGCTCTCCGAAAGAGCAGTCGTCGAGCACGAGATCTCGAGGCTGGCGCCAGAAAAGGTCGTGGACATGATTGATGACTGTGGATTCGACGCGGAATTGCTAGAGTCAGCAGCTATTGCAGACACCACCTTGGACTTGGTAAGCGGACCGGGTACGAAGACTACGACGGTCGCAATCGAGGGCATGACCTGTGGTGCTTGCACATCCGCGGTCGAAGGTGGATTCAAGGATCTGCCTGGACTCCTCCGTTTCAACATCTCTCTTCTAGCTGAGCGAGCTGTAATTATCCATGACCCGAGTCTCTTGACAGCCGAGAAGATCGCCGAAATCATTGACGACCGTGGTTTTGATGCCACCATCCTCTCATCGGTCGATGACGGTGCCGACACATCGAATACCAATGCGACCGCCCAATTAAAGATCTATGGTCTGCTGGAGGAGAAGGATGCCAATGCATTGACAAGCTTGCTCCTTAAGCGAGAGGGTATCCTACAAGTGACCATCAACAAATCTACATCTAGAGCGACGATTGTCTTCAAGCCATCGAAATGTGGACTTCGAGCAGTGGTAACAGCCATCGAAGAAGCCGGCTACAACGCCCTCCTGGCCGACAGCGACGACACCAATGCGCAGCTAGAGTCACTGGCCAAGACGAAGGAGATACAGGAATGGCAGCGTGCGTTGAAGATCTCGCTCACATTTGCGATTCCTGTTTTCCTTACCAGCATGATCTTTCCCATGTTTCTTCCTGCTCTCAACTATGGTGGCATACAGCTCTGCACAGGTCTCTGGCTTGGCGATGTCATTTGTCTCGTATTAACGATACCCGTTCAATTTGGCATTGGCAAGCGCTTCTACGTTTCTGCTTTCAAATCTTTACGACATGGCTCGCCGACCATGGATGTCCTGGTCGTCATGGGCACATCTGCCGCTTTTCTGTTTTCTTGCATAGCGATGCTCGTCTCCTTTTTCCTACCACCGCATACAAAACCTGGCACGACTTTTGATACTAGCACCATGTTGATCACTTTCATCTGCCTGGGTCGTTTCCTGGAGAATCGAGCTAAAGGCCAGACATCTAAAGCTTTGTCGAGATTGATGAGTCTCGCACCGAGCTCGGCTGTCATTTACGCTGATCCTATCGCCGCAGCAAAAGCAGCAGAATCTGCCAATGCCAGATCCAACGACGAAAAGTCGACCGAAGAGGCCAAAATGGGCACCATCGAAGAGATTATCGTGCCCACGGAGCTACTCGAAGTCGGCGATGTCGTTATCCTGAAGCCTGGTGATAAAATTCCGGCAGACGGCACGGTCATCACTGGGAAGAGCTATGTCGATGAGAGCATGGTTACCGGTGAAGCTATGCCGATCCTCAAAGGCAAAGACACTCCACTTCTTGCTGGTACCGTGAATGGCGCAGGTCGGATCGAGTTTACGGTCTCTCGTGCAGGACGAGACACACAGCTTAGTCAGATCGTGCGACTCGTCCAGGAAGCGCAGACAAGCCGCGCTCCTATCCAACGTGTCGCTGATATGGTTGCCGGATACTTCGTCCCCATCATCCTCGCCCTCGGACTTTTGACCTTTGCCGTTTGGATGGTTCTCAGTCATGTCATGGATCATCCACCAAAGATCTTCACGAACGAGGCAAGTGGAGGCCGAATCATGGTATGCGCAAAGTTGTGCATTGCCGTGATTGTCTTCGCTTGCCCATGTGCCCTTGGATTAGCCACGCCCACTGCTGTCATGGTGGGCACAGGTATTGGAGCCGAGCAAGGTATTCTCATCAAAGGGGGCGCAACGCTCGAGACCGCTACGAAGATCACTCACGTTGTGCTCGACAAGACCGGCACCCTAACTACTGGCAAAATGAGTGTTGATTCGGCGGACATCACAGGAGAATGGGTCGTAAATCCCGGAAAAGAGAAGGCCTGGTGGACGCTTGTCGGTCTTGCTGAAGCCAGTAGCGAACACCCCATTGCTCGGGCGATCGTTATAGCAGCCAAAGAACATCTTCGCCTCGACGTGAATGGACAGATCGATGGTCGCGTCGAGTCGTTCGAAGCAGAAGTCGGTCGTGGTATTGCTGCTCGCATCGTCGCCATGTGCAGCACTTATGATGTTGTGGTCGGTAATTCTGCCTTCCTCACCAGCAAGAAGATCTCAGTCCCCGCTGCCTATGCAGATGAGTCTTCGCCAAATCCAGACAAGCCAAAAGCTGCAGGTACCACCACCATCCACACCGCCATCTCCGGCAAATATACAGGTTCCATATCACTCGCCGACAAGCTCAAACCGTCCGCGCAGGCCTGCATCTCCGCTCTTCGCCGCATGGGTATACAGACCTCCATCGTCACAGGCGACGCCCGCGCGACTGCCTTGCATGTCGCGTCCCTGCTTTCTATCCCCGCTGAGCAGGTTCACGCTTCAGTCTTGCCCTCTGGTAAGCGCGAGATCATTGAGAAGCTTCAGGCGAGAGGCGACATGGTCGCCATGGTTGGCGACGGTATCAATGATTCACCTGCCCTTGCCACAGCAGATGTGGGCATCTCGCTGGCCTCCGGCACTGATGTAGCCATGGAAGCCGCCGACATAGTTCTCATGAAGCCAAACCAGCTTCTTGACATCCCAAGCAGTCTCTTGCTCAGCCGGACTATTTTTCGACGAATCAAGATGAATCTTCTTTGGGCCTGCGCTTACAACGCTATTGGTCTACCGATCGCTATGGGCTTTTTCCTGCCTTGGGGCATTGCGCTGCCACCTATGGCGGCCGGTGCAGCCATGGCATGCTCAAGCGTCACTGTTGTCTGCAGCAGCTTGCTCTTGAAGCGATGGAAGCGGCCACGGTGGGTAAGGAACCTCGCTGTTGAAGAAGGAATTGAAGAAGCCGATGTCAAGGTCGCGCCACTAGACAATGTCGCGACGATGACAAAAGAGGCTGAGAGTCTCTGGGGGCGATTCAGACGGATAGGTAGGAAGAAGCAAGAGGAGAAGGAGAGAGGCCAGTATGTCCCACTCAGAAACATGGGCGAGGTGTAAGATGATGACATTTGGATTTTCTGTATATACCTGTTGGATAGCATTCCCTGTCATGAACCTATCAACTCTCCCTTTTCAATCAGCTCGCAGTGAGACTTTCACCACATTCTACTTCCTTCCCCTACCTCGTCCCTCAACAGCCTCTTATCCGCCATCTCCACCATCAATTCAGCCAACATCCCCACGCACCCCTGCCCCGCGATCATCCCCACAGTTCCAGGCAAGTCCTCCTCCCGCCCCGTGATCCTGCTCCGATACCTCCTCACGCCAAGCGGCACCGTACAGTCCACCCACCAGCATCCACCGTCCGCAGCTCCGGCGCGTACGTACTGCCGAACAGCGTCGGCAGCGCCACGTACGCATGTCTATAATGTCCCACGCGAGGCCCAAAAGGGTGCACCACGATCACGCTCTCGCAACTCGGCACGACCTGTTTGCGGAACCCACGCCCCGTACGTCAGGACCCTCTCCACCCTCCTGGTGTAGTCTTCTCCAGCGACCGTCTCGCCGTAGCCCCATCCGACGGTAGGCACAGGATTCAAGAACGGCTTTGCGCCGAAGTGCGCTTCGTATTCTTGCTGGAAAGAGCGGGCGGCGAGACGGACTTGGTCGTAGGTTGTGATGTTGGAGAAGCTGTTGCTTAGGAGGACTGAATACTGAGGCTTGAGTCGGTGTTGTTCATGGAACTTTGGTTCTGGGACATGGGTATGAATGGGACGTCGAGGAAAGTGGAGCTTTTATATGCCGCTTCGCTTATCTTACCCGCCAGGTCGTAACGAAAACTGACACTTGCCATGATTACCATCATGTCTGGTCAAGACCGAGATCGCAGCTGCTGCATCCGCGTTGCATCTAGGCTGTACAACACAATTGGGCTTTTGCTCTTGGGCGAGTGCGGACCAGTAGGTCTCGATACTACTGCTGTCATATGGTAATACTTTTCTGCTCCGAGAGTATCGTTCAAACCTCCACACTGTGTAAACTAAGCTCAGCAGTGTTCTAGCTCTGAATTTGGAGTACTACTTACATAACTCGCATTGGGTTGCCGATCAACTACTCCAGGGGTGAACGATGTTGCCAGCAGCACGTACAGACGAGTCGAGGGGGCCATGCCGGGCAATGTGACCAGAGAATGCTGACGGATTGCAGTAGATATCCGAAGAAAAGTAAGGAGTTGATGAAGTAAGAAATACGTTGTCAACGCATGTTGTACGAGTACTTACACAAACATGGCCATCATGTCGCAGATGACAACATATCCCTAGTGGATGTCACCGCTCTCACGTTGAGAGACTTGCACAGCGGGCCACCCTGAGTGAAACGCTGTACGAGCGTCAAGCAGACGAGGAAAGTAGGAAATAGCTGATGCTCCATCAAGGTCGTTGATAATTGTGCTCCAAATCGATCAACATGGAAAGTGATTTGCCGCTGCCGCCGGTTGTGCCTCGCCTGCCGTTGTAGATTTCGGCGAGTATGCACAGGTAAGAAAGTGCTACGAAGCATTCTTATCAGACGTGAAGGCCTTCCAGAGTCGGCGCCGATGGTTCGATTCTATACGCGTTCAAAGCTTTGTTCGATGGTTGCAACCAAGATTCATGGGTGGCAGGGCGGTGGCCAACATGCACCTGATCTTCAAGTGGTCGATATACTTCCGAGTATATCACGACCAATATCTCATTTCCATGATACTCCTCATTCGTGAATCATCATTCATAGCTCAAACTCTTCTTCCTCGTTGTGGTAGCCTTTTACGCTGACGAGATCCAATCCCGTGAACGCCGCATCATCGGAGCTCAGAACGGACTGGAATGCTGATATGCGTCTCCGGATTGACCTCTCCACTTCCACGTCCGTGTGCTTGTAAGGGCTACGTTTCTTCTGCTGACGCAAAAGTGTTGGCGACTGGTCGACCATCCGTTTGTGTTGGGAGTTCTGCTTCGACGTCGTCTGCGCCAGGGCAGATGTTCGACCAGGGGTGGTTTGTAGTGTTGAGATTGATGCTTCCTCTGCATTGCCGCCGAAATCTGCTCGTATCTTAGTCTCAGCAGGACTTTTTTGTGTCTGAAGAGTCCGAGAGTTGTCTGTGGTAATAATATCCACTGCAACGGCCGCCGCTGGAGTACTCGTCTTAGTAGTCGGCACTTGCAAGAGATCTCCGAATAGGTCATCCATATCCATTCCCGGCTCGTATGTATTGGGATAGACAGCCTTGGGTCGGATTGACGCTACGAGCCACCTCAGCTCTTCATACGAAGCATGTCTCGAGTACGGAAACGTGATCCCCTTGGTCGGTAGATCCACTTTTTCTTTCTTCTCGCTGACCAGATTCTCAAGAGCAGCGACCAGTCTTTCGATCGGAATCTCGTCTAGATCCTTAGTCTGACTACCATCTTCTATCGCGTCATAGAAAGCTTCAGTGTCTAGCTTGACGTTTGTTGCTCCTTGCTTGACACAGTCTTCTAGCCATTCCATGACTTTCGCAAGCACCTCGGGTCGGGAACGGAGTCGTTTTTGGCACAGCTCGACGAGGGCTCCGACTGTATTGAGATCATTCAGTTCCAGCTCGTGGACCTGATCTAGGTCGCCTTGGCCTCCGCCGACGCCCATCTCCATGTACTCGACGCCTTTGTATCTTGTCACAATTGGCATGATCTGAACGACGGTCTCTGTTGTACGGTCAGCCAGTGGTCTCCTCACCCGGATTGATGACGCTCACCATCCCCGAGGATATCACATCCCATACCCTTCTCGCAAGCATGTATCCGGACTGCTTCTCCGTCATCGGTAGTCAAGCAACCCTCCTGCCACCTGTTACCCTCCCTGAAGCCCACCAACTTCGCAGCCTCTCGCACATCCCTCGTTTCTCCTTCCAGCATACCGTTGTACAACTTCCATCGATAAGCGTCAACATGTACTCTGCTACCCAAGAACGCCGACAAAGCAACGAGCACATCTTCGTATCCTGTCGTCCAAGCATGAAAGTAGTACCTCGTCTTTCCAGCCGACCTTTCCTCTTCCTGCTGCACCTTCCAGAGCATCTCTCTTACTCCTTCAGACTTTGGTTCGAAAGACCAGCACTCCCCTCTCTTGACCGCGAAGGAGGTATCGAGATAGATCTTGTCCAGCGTTTTCAGGCTTTTCCCTGCCATACCCGCCTCCGCTTCAGGGCGTGGTGCTGTCCTCCCTTCCACCTTCCCATTTCCATGGTCCTGAGATCTAGCCATGTGCCCGTTCGCAAAGCCATTTTCAATCCTCAACTCACTTCTCAAGCCCACGACATACGGTCCCAATACAGGATGCCGCCCCAGACTATCCACCCACCATCTCTCAGCCCTGATGTCCCCCGTATACAGCACCGCCTTCCTCCTGCTCCCTTGTCCCCTTCCCCCGGCGTCCCCAGCACTCATCCTTGCCCCAACACCGCCCTCATCAAAACCAACACTCGCACCCTCTCCGCCCTCCTCCTCCACCGACTCAAAAAGAAACATGCACGCCCCAGGACAATGATTCGCTTCCAGCGCCGTCACCCTAATGCTCTCCCCAGGCCTGAGTTCGATCTCCGTCGGCGCATCGTACGGAATGGCCCTCAGCACGCGCTTCAGATGCGCATACGTCCGTTTCCTGCTCTCGACTATCCCCTTTGCAAAGTTGAGTCGGTGAGGATAACGCTCGAGTCGGAGGACGAGGGAGCGCGTTGTTGGGGTGCAGTAGACGAAGGGACTACGGAGGGAGTCTAGGCCGCGGAGATGGTCTGTGTGGATGTGCGAGAGGAAGCAGGCTAAGGGTGCGCGGGAGGAGGAGGAGAGGGTCGAAGGGAAGTTGTCTACCCTGATCAAGGGGAATTCGGGGATGAGGCCGTTAAAGGTGGACATGGTTCTTCTGTAGTCTACCTGGCAAGGCCGGCAGGAACGCAGAGCTTGGGCGAGTAGTTGTGAGGAGACAGAGCAAGAGCTGGGTTGGGTCCAGGCGAAGATGCCACGGGTTTGTGGGGACCGAGCTGGAAAGTTATTTGTAGAACTGGGAGTCCGGTGATCGTGCAAAGTGAAGGGATCTTTAACTTAATGGCCCTTGTCGTATACTATGTTTCGGCTCATGGTGAGCGACGACGGGAGTGCCAGGCCAGTGGAACAGTAGCGGATGGCGCGATCATCCTTAATGCTTATCATGCCAGGGTGAGCATCGCAGAGAGTCGAGACTTCATAGTACAAGCCTATAGTCAGATGTGTTGGATGTTGAGATTCACAAGACCGAGTGGCAAAAATCTGAGACCAAAGTGAATCTCCACGTACTTTCTGTTGCCTGATATGGAGTTCACATGACGAAACCGTACTACAACATCCGAATACTGCAACTAACAAATTACAGAGCGGGATCACAGTGTACTTCACGAAGAGAGCACATCCTTGAAGACACATGAAAATCATTTCGTTCCTGCCGTCTTCCTCATAACAGGTAGTAGGTAAGGTATATAAACCACCATGTAGCCGCCATTGAAACATGCCATATGACATCCAACATCACTTTGCAGTGAGAAACCATGAGAAATAGAATATCATGCGCCTGCTCTCCTGACCCTGATAGGCCGTAAACAAAATCCTGGGTATAATCATGCGCTTCACCCTCCACCCATCCCACCATGCCGCTGCTCCCCGTTTGTTGCCCAATGCAGCCCATCCGTATGTTGTTCCGCGCTATGAATGATAGAAGTGTGAGAGAAGTAAACAACACTGAACGCCCCGACCAGCGAGAGATGGAGAAGCGAAGTATCGTATGAGAGGTTCGGGGGAAACGAAGAAGCCTTGAGCGCCGTGCAAGAACTTAGGGTGAATTGCTTCAAGAATGTTGCCGTCGTACGTGCATCTTTACATCGAAGTTGAGATCACGAGCTATTGGCTCTGTTGAGAATACCCTAGAACAGGTCAGTATTGAAATAAAAGACATGAAGATATTGCAGGACTTACAGCAGTGATAGGGTCAATCTCCTCTTGCAGGATCGCCGGACTCTCTAGCGGTATATCCGTATAACCTCTTACTCCGACCTCAGGTCTCTTCGACCCCTTTTTGGGACTCGGCCCGCCTGATGGAAGCATGCTGACGCCATCTACGCCCAATGCTCGCGCATCCGGATTTCGATCAAGAAGAGCACCTCCCAAGGTTGCGCACTTCAAAATTGTCTGGATCAGCTGGGTCGGCTTCAGTGGCTTCGACAGATACTCGTCCATCTGCGCTTGTATGCACTTTTCGCGATCACCCAACATGGCGTGGGCAGTAAGCGCGATAATGGGCGTTCGCGTAAGCTCGTTTTTTCGTTCCCATTCTCTGATATTCTGAGTGGCTTCGAAACCTCCCATGATAGGCATTTGGACATCCATGAGCACGACGTCGAAGCGCTTCTTCTGCACAGCCTCGAATGCCTCGAGACCGTTGTTGGCGACAGTCACGTTATGGTGGTGCTTTTGCAGAATCTTGACAGCCAATCTCTGGTTGACCGCGTTGTCCTCGGCTAGCAGAATGTCAAACTTCATGCTTGCGTCTGCCTGCGACGGTGCAGCACGACCTTCCAGTGCAGGGATGAGTGCATTGCCAAGATCAATTGGCAGGCAAGGTGTCGTCATATATGAAGCAATACCATCCTCGAGTGCTGACTTGAATGACATCTCGATCTTGGGTCCAAGAATGACAATCGGGACGTACTTGAAGTCCTCAACGTGGCGAAGCATCTTGGACGACGCAGGACAGTCGACAAGTACACAGTCGTAATTGGAGACTTTCCCTTTCCGTGTGGGCTTGGGAACATCCTTCTCGTCATGGACCACCAGAGGAATGAGATCAAGCTCTTTTATGTACTGCACAATCTGCTCCGAGCAGCCGGTGAGACCTTTGTCGAGAAAGAGCACGGTGTGCTTGCGGTATGTAGACAGACTCTTCTCGATCTGTGATATGCTCATGCTGCCGACCTTGAAACGAACAGTGAAGAAGAACTTGCTGCCATCGCCATAATCCGACTCAACCCACATGCGGCCATGCATGAGGCCGACCAGCTTTTTGGAGATGGAGAGGCCTAAGCCAGTACCACCGAAGCGTCTGGTCGTCGAGCCATCGGCTTGCTGGAAGGTGTCGAAGATGAGATCGAGCTTGTCCGCGGCGATGCCAATACCGGTATCTGAGACGCAGAACTTGACGCCCACTTCGCCCTCAGCACATCGGGATTGCAGCTCCTCGGCCGCAGAGATCTTGAGTCTGACTTCTCCCTTCTCGGTAAACTTGATCGCGTTGCCAACCAAGTTGAGGATGATCTGTCGTAATCTGAACGAATCGCCAATGACATAGTCAGGCACAGAACTGTCAACTTCATAAGCCAGATCCAATGACTTCTCGTTCGCCTTGACAGCCAGTGACTTCATTCCATTGAAGACTTGTCCTCGGAGGGTGAATGGTATCTCCTCAACAACCATGCGGTTCGCTTCGATCTTGGAGATATCGAGAATGTCGTCGATGATTGTCAACAAGCTGTTTGCGAGCTGGTACACCAGGTTGAGCATCTCTCGCTGACTCTGATTAAGCTCAGTGTCGAGTGTGAGCTGTGTCATACCGATGATACCATTCATTGGCGTCCTGATCTCGTGAGACATGTTGGCCAAGAACTCGGACTTTGTCTTGTTGGCCAGCTCGGCGGCTTCCCTGGCAGCGGTGTTTCTCTGAATGGATTCTCGGAGATTGCTGACCATCTTGTTGATCTTTTGCTTGAGCTCGTTCATCTCACCAGAGGCTTCGACTGTGATCATCTGCGTGTAGTCGCCCACAGTCGCAGCATTCGTAATATCACCGAACGCTCTGACTTGCGAGGTCAAGTTTTGAGCCATGGTATTGACGTCGCCGGTAATCTCCTTCCATCGTCCAGCGATGCCTTCGACCTCTGCTTGACCACCCATCTTGCCGTCCACACCGACGTCTCGTGCCACTCTCTTCACGGCAAGTGACCAATCATCGAGGCGAGCCACCATATCGTTGATCGTGTCCTTGAGCAGGAGGATCTCGCCTTGAGCATGGACCTTGATGCGCTGAGACATGTCTCCGGCAGCGATAGCCTGCGTCACGTCGGAAATGTTCCTGACCTGGTTCGTCAAGTTGTTGGCCATGGTGTTGACATTATCGGTAAGATCCTTCCATTTACCCTCGACATTCTCGACTTCAGCCTGGCCACCAAGGACACCTTCCGTGCCGACCTCACGAGCGACTTTGCTCACTTCATAAGCGAATGTGCTCAGTCGGTCGACCATGGTGTTGATCGTGACCTTGAGCTCGAGAATCTCGCCCTTGACTTCGGCGCTGACCTTCTTTGACAGATCACCGTTCGCGACAGCTGTCGTGACTTCGGCAATCTCGCGCACTTGGGTCGTGAGATTCTGAGCCATGCCGTTGACGTTTTCTGTGAGATCCTTCCAAGTGCCTTCGACGCCATAGACAGTCGCCTGTCCACCAAGGCGTCCTTCAGTACCGACTTCTCTAGCAAGCGTGGTGACCTCATGTGCAAACTGTCGTAGCTGATCCACCATGGAGTTGATGGTAGATTTGAGCTCTAGGATTTCTCCCTTGCACTCAGCCTTGACCTTTTGAGTCAGATCACCTCGAGCTACTGCCGTCGTGACCTGCGAGATATCTCGCACTTGTGTTGTGAGATTGTTGGCCATTGCGTTGACATTCATTGTCAACTCAGACCACATGCCTTGTACGCCTTCGATCTGCGCTTGTCCCCCCAGTACACCTTCTGTTCCTACGTCTCTTGATACACGCGTGACTTCTGTCGCAAAAGTTCGGAGCTGATCCACCATGGTGTTGATGGTCTGCTGTAGTTGCAGGATCTCGCCACGAGCGGGTCGTTCAATCTTGCGACTAAGATCTCCTCGGGCAACTGCCGTCGTGACGACTGCGATTTCTCGGACTTGGTTGGTCAGATTTTCGGCCATGATGTTGACTGCGTAGTGTTAGTAGGATGTTCGATCACCAGTAAGATTCTACCGACCATTTTGAGTCAACTCGGCCCAGATGCCGTCTACACCAGGTAGAACAGCCTGACCCCCGAGTCTGCCTTCAGTGCCTACTTCCTTTGCCAGATGGGTGACCTGACTGGCAAAGTCTTGCAATTGATCCACCATGCGATTGATTGTGCGTTTGAAGGTTGCAATCTCGGGATCTCGCTCTTTCGCGCTGATCAGGACTTTCTTGCTGAGATCACCGTTGGCGACGGCAGTAACGATGCTGCCAATCTCACGCAGGACTTTTTGATATGTCATGTTGATCTGCTGGTTCTTGGACAACTCGCGCTTGAGGGTTTCGACATCGTGGACAGAAGTCTCAATGCCGCCGAGGGCCTCTCGAGTGGCACGCTGTTGTTGATCGAGCTTGGTGTTGATCGTGTCAATGTACTCTGCTTGCGACTTGATATGCCGCGCCTGCTCTTCCACATGCTCGCGCAGGACTTGCAATTGCTCCTCACTAAGACAATGTGGTTGACCGTCGCCATTGATGTTCTCTTTTCTTGTCAACAGCTGATTGACGAGTGATGCTGATCTCGGTCGCGAAGTCGACTCTGATGCGGACAGGATCGTCTTGCCCGGTGAGTTCTGTGTTGCAAAGGGTGAAGCATCTGGTTCATTCGGGGTGATGGGTAGGGAGGGATTGGAGCCGCCATTGGCTTTCGCTTCGAGATATTCGATCCGGCTGGCGAGTGCAGAGAGCTGAGTTTCGATCGCTCTCTTCTCCGCAGTGTCTTCCCCGTCCAATTGTACGCGATGCGACTTGTTGCGATTTTGCGCGACTCGGCTCGTGAAGGTGTGGTCGTTGGAGGGATTGTGTGATTTTGCGAGGTTTTGGATGACATGCAGCAAGCTGCTCCGGTCGAGATCAGGGCTCATAACTCCTGAATGGGCAAGTGAGGCAGAACGAAATGCCCCTCCACTTCTTCGTCGGCTCCTGGCCGGCTTGCTGAGGGAAGGGGGCCTGAAAAGGATGCGGATTTGGTCGTGGTGGTAATATGCAGTTGCGGAGCGAGGATATTAGACACTACCAGCAGCCATATAGTAGTAGATGCTGACAGAGATTTGTACCGGTGGCGGTCAGAGGTCTTTCTTGAGGTCTTTCTTTGGTGGAAACGCAGACCCTTGGTCTCCTGTCTCAGACAGAAGCCAGTGGTACGTAGGCGGGGGAGGACGACCGAGGCTGATATGTGTGTATGCTGCTAGTCGACAGTAACGACAGCGGAGGTTGTAGTTATGGTCCAAAGATCGTATGGGAAGAGCGAGAGGATTATGAGATTATGAGGCGGAGAGCGGCAGGGTAAGCGAAAGAGTGATCAATCAGTCGGTAGGGCCTGGCTGTAGACGCGGGACGGGAGGTGAAGATGAAAAGAGCAAGTCGGAGGCTCGATCCGTTGTCCAATCTGCCCTATCAATGGTGAGGTAGACAGTCACAGCTCATTCAGCAGCTCGGGCTGACAGAAAACGATTCCCAGGAGAGATCGCGATGCTGTAGTACTTCAGAGGGAGAACAGTCAACGATCAGCGGGCCAGACGGGCAGCAGCTGTAGATTATCAAAAGCTGAGACCCTTGAATACGGGTCAGCCCCGTCCAAAGGTAAAGCCCCCCTTTGGCCTGTCTCTTTTTGTCTCTGGGGAGTATCTTTGGCTTCTTCTTGGGTCCCAACCCACTGTGGAATCGAGCTATGACAGGACGGTCAATGATCTGCGTATCCTTCCCAGCCGATTGTCTCTTTTTCTTCCCCCTCGTCTGCCTTTTCGTGCCAGCACACCATCTGCGCGTGGTCACACGACGTAGGTGAGGTACCAAGACCAGGGCACACGATGGTACGGTATCAATACATGTGTAATGCCTGCAAACGTGGTAGATATGGTACATTTCTTTCATTTCCAGTCTCCATTCCAACATGGTGGAATCGTGTCAAAAGAGATCTACATAATCTGCGCACCCAAGCTTTGAATGGGGCATGACGATGCTCAAGCCACCAGGGTCTGAAGTGTTTCACGTTACAGATCTGCTCATCTACTTTCTTTATTCGTGTCGATAGTGTTTCTCTTTTGCTGACCATGTGCCTGTGAAGCAGCAAAAGGAATGTGACGACCAATGGAAGGCAAGCATACGAGTCGAAACACGCGCCAGCTATTCTCTCCATCTCATGTCCATCTCATGTCCCATCCCGTCCTCAATATTTTATGCTCCGATACACTCATCTCCAGCCCTCCTTGGCGCCGCTTTTGCCAGCATAATAACAGATGGAAATTACTCTCTTTCAACTCTAAAAAGACTGACAGGCCTCAATCTCCCACCGACGTCACTGTTTCCTCTCTCTCCGTCCAACGCAGGGCATGTCCAAAACGCGTGTCTCGACCGACCGTGCCGAAACAACCACAACGGCGACAACGGCCTGCCGCACGAAATACTTGTATGATGGGCGTTATTTGGCCGTTGGCTTCTGCCCGTGTTGTGCATCCTAGTGATCGCACCTGTGTCGATGGTGTAGGTACTGCAGAGAGGTACTCTTGTGTATCCCTGCTTGAAGCTGGCAATCATGCACACATCGACATGGATTCTCTATGAGGCAAGACGATTCTTTCTCTGCTAGGCTCTGGGCGCCCGGCGAGAATCCGGTTCGTCCGGCGTAGAGTGCTTGCATCCCACGCAACGCTCCATACAGCGGGGCTGACTTTTTCTGAACCCCTGCATGCGTGCCCGACTTGCTCCCTTCATCGACCAGTGCTTTGACCATGAACGCGAGGACACCATGCCCTCTCCGCTGGCTCGTCATGCCACCCGGCATCATTACTGCCCGACCACCTTTCGCTATGAAGATATCTTGGAACAGTACAGTGTAGACAAAGCATGCCTGAGAGACACGGTACGGCAGCCTGTTGCTACGTGCTCCGCCCCGCTGTGTTTCTCATCTTATCCACGTCGTCCTGCTTCCTTATGGGCGAAGAATGCAGATCCTCATGTTCTCGAACCACGTACCCGGGCAGTCCATCACACGAACCACATGACCTGACACTCGCCTGCCATAATTGGCATTTCAACGCAAACCTTGCTGTGACGCGAACCATACCAGGGCTTGTTGATAGTGTCGGACACCTCCTCCGCAGTACGCGGTCAAGGGTACGCAGCGCAGTGACTCCACTGCTGAACACGCAAGACCAGGTGGGTATGGAAATACAGCCGTACGAGAAGGGTAAGTGGAACATGGCAAGGTATGTCAGAAAGGGGAAGTCGCTATGCTAGACTAGCAAGGTTCTTCGGTCCATATGACCGAGATGTATGCACAATTTCCTTTTTCTTCTTTCTCTTGTGTGAAGGGTACATGCTCGCAGTTTCTCATGGCCGAGCTTGCCCCGACTTGCTACCAGTGTCTCCCTCCTTTCTGTATGCCACAGCAATGCCCTCTTCATACCAGACTTTTCCCCTATACGAACGCCTTCGCCCTGCTTCATGCTGAGCAGTCTGCTCCATTCTATCATTTGCGGGAAGGGCTAAAAGCACTCGTCCAGCAGCTCCACATGAATGAACTCACTCACTCTCCTCGCAGTGAGATACCGGTATTCCTCGCCATGCAATCATAACCCATCAGCAATCATGCCTTTTGTCTCCAATTTTCGATGAAAAGAATCCTTCATACCTCAGACGACCTCACTTCTTCCTCCCAAACCAGCTCCTCTTGCCCCTCGTCACCGGCGCACTGTCCACATCCATCGCATCCCCCCTGCCTTGTCCCGTGCCTTGCGCAAACCCCCCTCCTCCCGTTCCCCCTAGCTCATTCGCCCCATCCCCCACCGCACCATCCCTCCCTGCCCCAAGAGCCCCCCACTTCCCCTCCGCCCGACCCCTCTGCTCCTCCACCATCGCATCCCACTCCCCCCTCTTGCGCGCCTCGCTCTTCACATCCCCGATCCGGACTTCTATCTCCGCCAATACGCCCTCGCACCGCCGACTCCACTCTTCCAGCTCCGCAACCAGTTCCCCGACCGCGCCGGGCGGCAGGTCACGCAGCGGCGCGACGGAACTGACCACCACGACACGATTCGCTGGGTCCAACGTCGCGGACAACAGGTCGGTGTAGATGGCGTCTGTGACTAATTTTTCGAGCTGCGACGCATCGGAGAGGCCGAGAGAGGTGGTCAGGCGGGCGTAGGTGAGGTCGTTGGCGCTGGTGACGGACGAGGCGAGGGAGAGGAGGGAGAGGAGGCGAAGTTTGTGCGTTTGTTGCGGGGAGAGAGGGGGAAGGGATGAGGCGTTGGCTGAGGGTCGTTAGCAGCTGGTTTGAGGAGAAGGAGGAAGAAGGGGGAACAAGTACCTTGGTATTCCGCCCATGTTCCCCATGTGAATAGCTCGAGGAGCTTGTAGTATGCGCTGTGCTGTGTGTCTGTGCGGAGTGATTGTATTGCTGGCGTTTGGAGCAGCTCGGCGAAGACAAAGGTATTGGCTGCTGAGGTCGCTTGGGTGACGATGTCGGCTGCTTGACGTGGGGAGGAGGCGGACTTGGAGAGGGCGAGGAAAGGGTAGAGGGCCGAAAGTGACTTTTGTTGCTCCATGGCTGCCGAGTCGAGGAGCTATCAGAGGAGTAGCAAGGACAGCTAGTAAAGGCGTTTCGTGAAGTGAAGCTGCAAGTGGAGGGTGATATCAGAAGTGACGCAGTGAACTGGAGCTCTACAGTCCCCGCGGATGCCAAGACTCACATGTACTCCAACTCCATACTCGCCATGTCGCATTCTCAACATCAGACTCATTTTTATGATAGTACCGATCATCATGACTTGAGACTCTCACGGGGTCATGTTTGAAATATTGACATTCTCCTAAATCTCGACCTAGGTCAACTAGGCTCCATTATCACAAACCAACGCCACCATGCAACTTGGTATCATATCATGTACAATCAAAATGACTTCACATCCCTTCCCTGCTCCTCTGTTACTTCGTTCCGTCGCCCGCGTCATCTGAACAATCAGAGCAAGACCATCCACCCCGCAACACCCACCAACAGCGCAGCAGCCCACGTCACCTCCTTCCTCCCACCCTCGCTCACACTAGGGAACACAGTTCCCGAACTCGCCGTCGGTCCCGCCCCAGTCGGCTTCACAACAACAGATGGTCTGGTACTCGTCACGAGTCCTGTGTTGTTGCCCGTACTTCCCAGCGGACCGCCCGTGTTGCCGAGTCCTATGGCGCCAGTGGGTACGGGCGCCTGTTCTGGTCCTGAGGTGGGTGTGCCCGATGACCCGCCCGAGCTGCCGTCATCAGCATCATCGTCATCGCTGTCACCATCACCGCCTTCATCAGCAGCGCCAGTGCCAGTATTGGGGGAGGTGAAGTTCACGGAAGGACCGGTGACGATTGGGCCGCTGGTGCCAGAGCTGCCTTGTGCTCCTGAGCCGGGGGTGGAGGATGACGAGTCGTCCGCATCGTCGGATTCATCTGAGTCTTCGTCCTCACTGCCTGTGCCAGATCCGGTGGAGGTGTCGCCAGTACTAGGAGAGTTCACAGAAGGTCCGGTGACGGTCGCACCACCCGTACCGGCACCACCTTGTGCTCCTGAGCCAGGAGTGGAGGATGAGGAGTCATCTGAGTCATCGGCACCATCCGCGCCGCCTGCATCGTCTGCACCATCTGTACCGTCTACACCGTCTGCACCGTCTGCACCGTCTCCGGCGTCCTCACCGTCAGCAGAGCCTCCAGTTGCTCCAGACGCTCCAGTGCCACCTGACCCACCAGAGCCTCCAGTCGCCCCAGAAGCCCCAGTGCCACCTGACCCCCCTGATGCTCCCGCTCCACCGCCTTGACCAGGATTCTCACTAGTGCTAGGCGGCGTCAACGTCGCTTTCCCATCTGGACCGACCGTGATACCGCCAGCATCAGACCACGTCCCATCAGGATTCTGCGTCTTGGGTCCCGAGATGACGGTACCATTATCCGAGGTAGAGATACTGCCTGGCGTGGCGTAGTTGGTGTCGTCATCTCCCGACGATCCCATGCCGTCGAGGGGATCGGAGGGAGCGGGGCCAGTGGAGCCACTATTGGCAGCTGGAGGAGGGGAGAGATTGGGCGTGGTGCCGGGGTTGAGACCGTCGGTATTGTCTGGTCTGTCGCCAGTGTCTGGAGTTTGGCCGTCAGTACTGGGCGTGGAAGTTGATGCGGTGCCGGGAGCGGTCACGGTGATGGTCTCGGGGGTGCAGGATTCGGTGTCTGGACCGCCGCGGAGACCGCCTGGTGCACCGTCGGGTGTGGTGGTGTTAAGGGCATCTGACTCACCTGATGATCCTGATACATCTGGTGTGTCTGGCGTGTCTGGTGTGTCTGGTGTGTCCGGTGTTTCCGATGTCCCTTGTGTGCCTGGGTTTCCATAGGACACGGTCGGGCCGATGTTGGCTGATTGGCCGTCACTAGTGCTACCCGCACTGACGCTATCCCCATTGCCACCAGTAGGTGAGTCGGCGCCGGGGCTCGGAGATGGTCCAGGACCAGAGTCTGTTGCGGAGGTTGTGACTGTCGTAGCGCCGTTACTACCCTCTGCAGCCTCATTGGCATCGTCGCAGTCTCCTCCCTCCAGGTAGACACCATTGCTGTCTGCGTTCTCGGGACCGAGACCAGGGCGATCATTCTCGGGTCCCTTGGGTCCCTCGGGCGTGTAAAGATCCGGACGCGATGCCATGATGCCCTTGCCATCACTACTGCCTGGTGTTGGCGTCGGTGTAGCAAAGGCGCTAGTCAAGGAGGCAATGTCGATCGAGGTAGATGTGGCAAGACCGCTCAGAATTTGGATGACGGAGGCCGTGTTGAGATCGGTGAGACCTGCAAGCAGTGACGACCATTGCGGCCTATCTATTGAGTCGGCAGCTTGCAGACCGTTCTCGAAGAGATCGACTATTTCGTCTAGGTTGAACTTGACATCGCCGGTCCTCTTGATCAGATGTGGTGTAGGAAGCGAGGGTGGCGGGGTGATGGGTGTCGCAAGGACAGATGATGCCAGCAGCGCCGGCAGTACGAAGCGCGCCATTGTGTGAGTCGATATGACAGTTGATCTTGACCTGCAAGGTGGAGTATGTTGTCCTGTCGTCGGAGTACAGCTGATCGGCTAGATCTCACTGATCATGAGGTGTCTCCACTCTCAAGACCAATACAAAGGAAACAATAAGAAAAGGATATCACTGAATAAGGAAAACTCAACTATCACAAAATGCAGCAGCAGCAGATCATCTCACACTTAACAAGTCCCATTGTCACCGCAGCCTTCCGCGGCCTTCCCAGACAGGGAACGAGGTAAAAAGGCAGGTCAGGCTCGGCGTTGGTCAGTCCGCAGCTGCGAGCTCTGCCCACGATCCGGTGTACGGCGGAAGTCGAGTATCCCATTCCACAGCATAGCTCGAGCCAGAGTCCAGGCCCGGTGGTGCGTGTGCGATATGTGCCGAAGAGGCGCGAGGTACTAACCACGACGCCTGTGATCACAGTGCATGACGGGGTGCGATTGGTTCCTGACGGTGGTAGGGACGATCAGCTTGACAAGTTGGAGAATCTTTGTGGTGAGAGAAGTCATTGTTAGGCCTGACATGCGCTGCTCCGGGCAGAAAGAGCGGGAGGACTGAAAATAGGGCGGGCCTTGACATTTGCGATTGGTCGACGGACGAGGCATTGTTCAGCCGCATCCTGTATGAAACATGGCTAGGTACAGGCTGAAGCTGGCAGGCATTGAAGTCGTTCTCGACCTCTTGCCGTGGTTCGTGCCACAGCTGACACATACAAGCGATCTGGAGACTGGAAAGGTCAAAGATGGAGAAGTGCTCACCGCATGTCATCTAGCACGTGACCTTGGCGTGACTTTCGAGTGTTAGCTCAACTTAATGTAATGGACAAACACGTTCACCACGACGTGTCACGCGTTTGGAGCAGAGCAAATGCCAGCAAAATATTCCCGTTCTATTATCCACCTCTACAACCCCATGCCTACCCAACAAGCTAAGATAGCGACAAATGGAAATTCTCTCATCCTCGCCAGTTGCCAACTTGACCCTCCCATGCCGCAGAGATCCAAGACACTCGCAAAAGAGTAGAGTAATCGCATCGCAGTAGAAGATGCCCATGAAACGCCGCGCTGATGCTCTTTGCTTCTTTCCCGTCCCTCTCCAGCATGCGCAAGACCCGGCCGAAAAGATGCAGATAAGAAAAAGATTGTCGATTAATCGCAGAACAAAAGGGGAATCATCCGCGCCAGTCGAGTTGGATCAAAAAGCAGTCGCATAAAAGAAATGTCGGTCTAGTAGATAATGCTTGTTGTTGAAAATGTTTAGCCACCTCGTTCCCGGCCTCGGCTACGGAACCAGTTCATCACACGTCTAGCGCCACTGCTGGAACCGCTGTTGCCGGTCTCCTCGCCAAACTTGCGATTTGGCTTTTGAAGAGTAGCAGGTTGCCGCTGCTGATGTCGCTGGGGCTCGTTCTCGTTGAAGCCCTGAGGGTAGCGGGGTTGGGACTGATAAGGCGGATGTAACGACCCCTCGGTGACCTGAGTGTCAGGAGTCTGAGATGGTGTGTAGAATTGCTCTTGATGTTGAGAAGAACTTGGTCGGTAGCCAGAAAACTGTTGCTGTTGCTGGTAACCAGTTCCATACTGCTCTTGAGGAGAGAAGTTGGTGAGATTTGGTGCTGTGACGCCTCGTTGTGGGCCAGCCTGTGAAGGCAGTCGCGGTCGGTCAATTTGGCTGTCGTAAACAACAGGGATGGAGCTGTTGCTAGTCTCTCCACTAGGAGACCTGCTTCGACCTTGACCAAAAGCCATGCCAGACAGCAGCTTTGAATCGTGTCGGCTTCGAGGTGGCTGCTGAGGCGATTTCTTGCTCTCGGAATCTTCCCTGACAGTATTGCCAGTCAAACTCATTCGCGAGAGAGCTTGCGGGATGAAAGAGAAGCGCTTGGAGGCTCTCTTGTTTCCCGCATCCTCGCTGTCCTTGCGACCGAATCCAATTGATGATCTCCTAGACTCGGTCGACTTTCTAGGTCCACCAGGTGAGTCGATTGCCATGCTGTTATTCATGCTGACAGGAGGATATTGTCTGTTCTTCTTGTCAGGACGCTGAGCAGAACCTTCAATGCCAGATTGTCTTCGAGTGCTATTCGACCTGCCAAAGATTTTGCTAGTAATGCTTTCCACAGTGTTGGTTCGCTTGTGTCGTGGACGACCTTCAGCAGCTGCAGGTTTTGGCTGATAGCCTGCCGGGAACTGCTGGCTCATAGGTCTGCCAGTATTTGGATCTCTGCCGGACATCTCATCTGCCATTTGGCCAGTGATGATCATGCTTGACCTGTTTGGCTGGGCAAAACGACCCTCGGCATTCGTGGGCGCGACAGTAGCTGCGGCTGGTTGACCGTAAGAATTACCGCGGGAAGGTAACCTGGCCGTACCAGAAGTGCCTGCAGCCCCACTCATCGAACCGCGAGTAGATGGCCTGCCATTTGATGGCACAGGCGAAGATACGAATGCAGTGGAGTCGGAGACAGCGCGTGGTGCCTCGCCCCTGCCTGACCTTGAAGGGGGAGCCATGGCATTGAGGGTGACAGGTCTCTGATTGGAAGAGGATGCCGCTGGCGCTTCGGGCAAGGGTGACATGTCTCCTGGCCTGGACAAATCCTGACCTCTTGACCGAGACTTGCCATCCCTTGATGCGCTTGGCTGGCCTTGACCATAACTGGATGGCATCTGAGGCACTTCCCCACGTGCAGTCTGCGATTGTGGAGCAACATACTCGAGCTGAACCGTTCTGCGCTTAGCATCGCGATCCTTCTTCTGCTTGTCCTCTGAAGATGGTATAGCCGGGCTCTTTCCTGCTCCAATCAAAGGTGAGGGCCTGGTAGGCTCCCTGACAGAGGCACTTCTGCCCAGACCAGGTGCACTCGGTTGTTCATACTGTTCGGCTGCGGCAGTCGATGGGTTGAGGTCGGCGTTGGTGGTAGTAGTACTGGTAATGAAGGACACCACGTGAGCGTAGTCGCTGAGCCAGCTGTGCCTGGCGACTTCGAAGAGATCGGCACGCTTTCTTGGGTCGGGTACAAGGATGCGTCGGAGCAAGTCTCGAGCGTGAGGCGTGACGTATTCGGGAAAGGTGAGAGGTGTGGACACGATGTACTTGTACAGAAGGTTGATATTGTCACCTTCTGGGTTCGCTGGATCGTCGTCGAATGGAAGATATCCTGCGAGCATAGCGTACTGAGATATGTTAGAACAGATAACGGTTCAGAAGCTTATCGACATACCAAGATTACACCACAACTCCATACATCTACCTTCCTGCCAGTGTACAGCGAGTCACTGACCACCAGTTCTGGAGCAGCGTAACATGGGCTACCACAGCTGGTCTGCATCAGATCACCTCTTCTGTGTCCATCCGCTCGAATCTGCTCGAGATTCATGCGCTGCACATAGTCCTTGTTGGATAGATTGTACTCGACCTCTTCTCCAAGCTCATCATCCGGGTTGAAGGTGTTTGCAAACCCAAAATCGGTGATGATGATATTCTTATTCCTGTCCAGCAACAGATTCTCGAGCTTCAAATCACGGTGCACGATCCCTCGCTTGTGAAGGTACCCGACACCAGAGATGAGTTGAGCGAAAAGCCGGCGAGCAGCGTGGTCTTTCAGGTAGCGGTGGTTGAGGATGTAGTCGAAGAGCTCACCCCCAGAAGCGTACTCGAGGATGATGCCAATATGTCTCTCAGTCTCGACCATCTCGTGCAGCCGCACGATGTTGGGATGTTGCAGACCTCTCAGGATAGCAATCTCGCGATAGATCTTGGGCAAGCGATTCGGGTTGTGGCCCAGACTCTCTCGCCGTATGAGCTTGATGGCGACTTGAACACCTCCATCCTTCTTCCAGCCGAGCTTGACTTTGCCGAATTCGCCCTCGCCAATCGTCTGACCGAGAATGTAGTCACCAAACTTGGTCTCGCGTTTGGGTGCGCTGTTCCGCAGGTGTTCTTGTCTGCTTCTTTGTTGTCCACCTCGTCCACCATCTTCGACGCCTTCACTGCCGACGAGACCCAAACCAGTCACCGGTGTGACATCTACTGCCTGCTGCGGTGGTGCAGGTTGTGCCTCAGCTATCCGTGCTCTTTCTCGATCTACGTCTTCTTGGGGATCAGAGGTGACGAGTCTGTTGATCACAGCGCTGTCCTCGCGAGACATCGGTACCGAGTCTGTTTGTGCAGATTGGGAATGTGACAGATTGCTTGCCGATCGGCTCTGGCCGGGTCGTCGCTGCTCTGGTGGTGGGCGAAATGCCGACTGAGGCTCACTGACTATTCGCTGATCTTTCCGCTTATTTTGACTAGCTCCTGGTGTCGATCCAGCATTTTCCCTGCTGCGATCAAGATCAAACCCGCTAGCAATCTCTGGGGTATTGAATGGCACGGATGTCCTCGCCGAATCTTGCCTCTCACTATAGGGCGATGAGCTTTGTTGTTGTTGTGGCCGATAAGGAAGTGATGTCTGATCTGATCGACCAGAGTAGTATGGATCTTGGCCTGCGGATGAACGCGACGCCGGGGTCGCGCGCGCCGAAGAAGGCATTTGTTGAGCGCGCGGAGTGCTCATGGCAGTATTGGGAGAGTATGGTATGGAAGAGGAGGGAGTGTTGGGAGGAGCGCCATTGCCGGTAGCGTACTTTCCCTGATGCCGTGATGAAGCGGGCGAGACTGCCAGATCAGGTGTTTGCTGTTGCACGAGTTGCGCAGGCTGCTGATTTGTGTCTTGAACGTATGACTCGGGGTGTGAATATTGCTGTGTCTGCTGCTGTATGGGCTGTACGACGGCGGAAGACATTCTACCACCTGACGCCTGGGCGATCAGCGATCAGAGAACAGAGATCAGCGCAAGGTTTAGGTTGCAAATGTGGAGAGGATAGAGGGAAGAAGGTGAGCTGAGTCGACGGTCGAGGATAGCAGATTGCAGATAATGTGATATCTGACAACAATGCACGAACGTTTGTCTGTGTTCAACGGCCCCCTAATTACTGACGGTGGGTGGTGAGAGGGATGGAATGGTCGCGATCCGGGCGGGCTGAGCGGTCGAGATATGGTTCATGCAGACATGGACCGACCTAGAGGATGATTGCGCGAGTGTTTGTCGATTGTTTTTATCGCGGGCGCGCAACGGGCGAAGCGGAGGGCGCGGGAGGGGGGAGAGGAGTAGTAGGAGGTGGTGATGATGCTGATTGTAGCAGCAGTAAGTGGTGGTTGAGGGAGAGTGGATGGGTCTCCTCTCCAAGATTGGCGCAAAGCCAGTAGCAGAGTGGATTGCGAAGGAGCGGGCCTAGCGAATTAGATACAGAGGAGACGCACGCCAGTGTTCACGCCAGTGTTCGAGCTACTGCGAGGTAATGGCTGAATTGCTGGTGCTCTGTGCTTTTCTGGTCTTGCTTTCAATGCAGTGGATAGTTGCTGTAAGAAGAGACAACGACAACAAAAATCAAGAAAACATGAACAGGTGTAGGAGCGCAAAAAAAAGAAACATATGTTCTATGAGTTGGGAACGGGAAAAGAGTAAAGGCGGTTAAGGGAAGAACCAAATTGATCGAGTATGACGGGTCAGGCTTGGGCATATTCTACGAAGACACTCTGCATTCTGGTAGCAGCATCTTGGGCTGGTAACGCTAGGGGAGGCCGCACATGGCAAGAATGGGCACAGACAGGCACATTTGACACGATTTCACTTTTCGCCCGGTCCAAGAAACCTTTACTTCTGATGGTCTTTGCTCTGAGGTATGCTCGGCAATGAACCAAGTATAGCTGCTTCACGCGCATACAATCGCCAGTCCGTACTCGATGGACATTTTTCTCCCGCCTCACACATCGTGTCAAATCCATCCCTGAGAAGGATGATACTGTGGGTTGATATTCCCGTTGATGATCCTCACTCGGCTCGCCACAGGGGAACAAGGTAAGACTAGGACTGAGACCTTGTTCCTGACTACCAGATGTTTGTTCTGCTCTCCACCCCCTGGGAGGGGATAGACATGAGTGAACAAGGGCTCGCAGCAGGCAGTAACATTTCTCAGAAGCTGTACGGGTTCCTCGTTGTCGATCCACCCTGACGCACCTCTCTGTCCGGTTCACGTCCTGCTTCATCTACCAAACTTGGTTTTCCGTCCGGCCATCCACGTCTTCGTCATCCTACGCGTCCTGCATATTGGGAGTTCGCGTCTCATGGTGAGGTAGTTTTGTTTACATGGTCAGTAATATTCTCTTGTAAGCAATGGTCTCGAAGTCCAGTAGATCATCTCTAGAATAGGCATTTTCAGCCTGGCCAGAACGAGGCAGACAGAACGAGGTGGCTGGGGATAGGATGGAATAGAGTGTTACACGGTTCCCCTGCTATTGAAGATAGAATGGATGACTGTCTCCACAATGACAGAATGTCGGGGAACACCGTTGGATAGGTTTGCGAATGTTGATCAACGGCAATCCTTCTCGAACAATATTGAGCCCTGAAGTGAACCAGAGGAGGTGGAAAAAATGGTTGTTCCAACTGTGTCAACGCGAGACGCGACATTCTTGGTATCGGGCCTCATCTGAGGATACGCTAGAGGATATGCCCGTAGCCGAGATTGAAATGACCTACAGCGTGGGTATTCGGGTCTGAACCTTTTTCTCACAGACACAAGTACTTACGCGACTCGTCGGGAACGTACGTGTAAATTGCCCTCTTATTGAAGTCATTTGGTGGTGTCGTCAGATCGTAGATCTGCTTGTTATCCCGAAAATCCCCCATGGCTTCATCTTCTTGTTTACCCTGTGCATTTGTATATCTGTACGGCTTCATAAACTCAAGTGACACTGACCATTCAATTGACATTGACCCTCTCTTGGAACTCGACGATTCACTTCTTATTCGCTAACTTCCGAAGCAAGGCAAAACGCACCGTCGGTTCACTCTCCGACAGATGGTCAACGGATGAGATGCAGGGGTACAACGGTAATGCATTGAACCACCGAACTCTGTCTGACCTCTCCGTTCATGCTCTTCTGGCGCTCTTCTGGCCCATTTGTGCTCTCATACCCTCGATATTTTATATTGCTCGTCGTCGAGTCTTTGGCCTCTCCACCACCATTTATGTGCTCCCCTGTATCATTATTTGCTCCTCTGTATCATTATGTGCTCCTATACCCCTGCTATCGTACACGCGAATGTTCTCCCAGGTGAATCCTTACCTCTGTCCCGTACCCCCTTCTCAAATACTCCTCCAACAACTCCCTCAAAGTCCTCCACGCCACCTCCTCCCTCGCCTCCCCCCTCACCCTCTCCCCTATCTCTTTGCACAAATTCACCCTCCCCACCCCCAACACCGGTATCTGCCCAATGGCCAACCCCACTCTTGCCTTCCTCTCAACCCCTCCGGCGACCTCCCCTCTAGCACAAACCACGCGCGCCACACCTCGCCCTCCTCGTCCTCCTTGAACGCCAATCTCGCCCCCTCCGCCTCTGTCGCCCTGGTGGCCCGCGCCACGTCCTCCACCCTGTTCACGCCCCGGTGAATCATTTCCACCAATTCTCTGGCCAGTTCCCTCCGCCTCTCCTGCTCCTCTGTGCTCGGTGGTACGGTGGCGTCCACCGCGTGCTCTTCGCCGGCGTTGGCGCCGAGGTTTGCCTCCCGTGCTGTGGTGGCGACTTGGTGAGGGTTAGTAGGGTGGTAGGTGAAATGCTCTGCTTAGGGGAATTATTGCCGGCTTCTGTGGGCGCGTCTGAAGGGGCATTAGCACTGCTAGTCAACCAGGTAGAAAATGGAGTATTTCTTACCGTTCGGCTTCGGCCTAAAGGCCAGCTCGACACCAGCTATTGGTACTGGATTGGCTAGAGGGGTCAGCCTCTGGTAAGTCTGGCAGTGAGCTTGGAGCTATCCCTACCGAATCGTCTTCGGTAGCTCCATCGCTTGACGGTGCGCTTGCCCCATGGGCATTATCTGCTCCAAGCTGTCAGTACTTCTGGTAGCTCCTTCATGAGGACAGCTTCCGCCTACCAGGGTTGCGAGGCCGCAGGGCCAGGCCACTACCAGCTTGTGGTATGAGGGAGAAGGAAAAGGGAGTCATACTGGTAGACATGGATTGAGAAATTGATGGAGCTGGTGGAAGCAAGGGATTGATATGCGGAATTTCTGAGCTGTTCGTGTGCAGCGAAGCTGTGGCGGGCGACAACGAGCTTCGAAAGCTATCAAAAGGGCGCACGGTCGTCACCACGGATGCAAACTTCTCTCGTCTTAGTGATGACTCCGCCCACTCTTTCCTCACTGTCACTCCGACTCGTCACGTTCGACATTGACGTCGTCGACCTCTTATTCCTCATCTCCATGTTTAAGACGATTTCATCCTCCTCGTCTGGGACCTTACGACTGAGACCCATGCTCTGCGAGAACTGACCGAGGCGCGAAGTCGGTACTTGCGATCCTTGCACTGGTCGCGATACAGATTGTCCCGGCAAACTGTACGCCGATGATCCATTGCCATCCTTGGAGCGTCGCCAGCTGTTGTAGGCGCCGTATAAGGTAGGTGCATTCACCGCGATCGCTGCGGCGAGCAGCTCTGTGCTCGCCCACGTCGTTCGATTGGCTTGTACGGAGGCGTTAAGAGCATTGATGGGAAGCCGAATGACGGTCACGGCGATGATGAATAATCCGAGCGTACAAAGGATGTACAGGCGGAGCTTCAGCCTCCAAGGCGTCTGCAGAGATATCAGACTCGGTATCGGCAGGATCAAGAGCATGATATCGGTTGCCTGTGTCGATTAGCTCTATTGCGATCTTACTTCAGCTATCCGACATACAATGTTGAGCACACCCAGAACAATGAGCTGGACTTGAGCTTGTACGCAGGAGCCTGGATATCATTCAGCCACCAACGCTGGGGCAACCAGCTGGATCAAACCATACCCGGTGAAGGCACTACCTGCCAGTACAATCGAAACGGATCGCACTCGGTGAACCCCACTATCTGAGCAGCGAGCCATGTGGCAAAGAAGACCGGTCCATACGTCCAGATGATCAGTCTGTTCTTCCGCTTCTCATGAGAGTGAAAGTGCCGGACATAGAAGTGCAACAAGATCAGTTTCTGGAACCACAAACTACCATGAAGTTAGTGCTGCTGTACTTCAGGACGGCAACTAGTATACTTACTATGTGTTGTATATCGGTCGATTGGAGATGGCAAACTTGCTACCAATCTCACGACGATATATCTCGGCATCCGTAAAGCTGATTCTTCGACGAGCAGCTGCAGAGAGATTGTTCGTGCCCCATGTCAGCACGACATGGATCAGACCGCCCCTTGCAGCTGCGCATATCATGGCTCCTATGGTCAGATAATCCCCCAGGTCGAATTTGCCGAATATCCGAATCCGTACTGCTATCCTTGCCGCCATGACTAACAGAGCCACAGCGGTGAAGGTGTGGTGGATGATCACAGTTGGGTCGTCCATCCTGATAGCTCAAGCAATGTTCTACTGGTAAACGAGTGACTAAACGGACAGATTCTTGTTGTTGGAAAAGCGAGTACCTACCACACCTACCTCTATCCTTCAGCCTCTCGTACCCACTATCAGCAAATTCAGGGACAGGCAGACCGAGTGACAGGCCAAGACTAATCTTGATAGAGCCGAGCAACAGTGCTATACCCAGTCGAGCTCGATTATTACATGACAAGTGGGCCGGAGAGCTCGATGGATAGTGCCAGTATCCACTGCGCATGAAGATCATCCTCTCGCGTTGATCGCCATGCTGCGATTAAGGGACGAAGAAGAGATGTCAAAGGCAAGTCCGGCGTCTGTGCTGCGAAAAAACGTGGAGACTCGTCAATTTCGATTTGCCGACTTGACGTCGTGCACTTCTCCTCAGCGACTCGTGTTGATCGACAACCAATTCCCTCTCCGATGACAAGTCCGTCCAAGTCTGCATTGACCGCCAATGGAAGACCCTGCGTTCCTGCTTCTTTTCTCTCTAGTATCTGCGGCGCGGGTGGCTATGACAATGGGGCGGCAAGGTAGTACCAGAGTTTGTCATGAGGTAGGTGAGAAGACATCTAGAAGGATCTGCTGCTATAGTTTGCTCTTTGCAACTACTGTTCAAGTGTCATTTGCTCCTGTATCGTAACAGACAAGATGGGCCGGATATCTAGATTGCTACTGGCAGGGTTGCTGACTCTTACAACCCTAGCAACAGAAGTTCCCACCATCCGGACTTTCTCCTACGTGGGCGGCGAGTATGCAGACGATGGTACAGGAACGGGCGAACACATCTTCAGGAATCAGCTCTACGTCGAAAAGCTAGAGCCTTCCAACCACGCAAATCACAAGAACCACAGCATAGTCCTCATTCATGGTCAAGCTCAAACGGGCACCAACTTCCTCGACAAGCCAGACGGCGGCCGTGGCTGGGCCTCCAACTTTATAGCAGCAGGCTATACAGTCTACATCGTCGACCAGACGTTCCGTGGCCGCTCACCCTGGCAGCCAGGAGCAGGTGCCGCAGCTCCCAGCGTCTACAGCGCAGAGTACATCCAGCGCCGCTTCACCGCCGGCGCTCTGTACAACCTCTGGCCGCAAGCCAAACTCCAAACACAATGGCCCGGTAACGGTACCCTAGGCGATCCTATCTTCGACGCCTTCTACTCAGCCAACGTGCAATTCATCCTCAACGCGACCTACCAGCAATCCACCGTCCAGTCCGCCGGCGCCGCCCTGCTCGACCAAATCGGCCCCGCGACCCTCATCGGCCACAGCCAAGGCGGTCCCCTTCCCCTCCTCATCGCCGACGCCCGCCCCAACCTCATCCGCTCGCTCGTCCTTCTCGAACCCTCCGGTCCGCCCTTCCAAGAAGCCGTCTTCAGCTTCAACGCCGCACGCGCGTACGGCCTCGCCGACGTCCCGCTGAACTACGACCCCCCGCTCACCAGTCCCGCCGATCTAGTGCGACAGGTCTATCCCCCGCCCGTCAACAACACTGACAACAGCACCGTGCCGTGTATCCTGCAGGCGCAGAGCCCTGCACCGCGCCAGTTGCCCAACATAGCGCGGCAGAAGATCCTAGTGGTCGTTGGCGAAGCGAGCTATCATGCGCCGTACGATTACTGTACGGTCGAGTATTTGCGTCAAGCTGGGGCGAGTCATACGCAGTTCTTGGAGTTGGGGAAGGCGGGGGTTAGGGGTAATGGGCATTTGTCGTTCTTGGAGAAGAATAGTGATGAGGTGTGGGATTTGGTGGATGGGTTTATTAGGCAGTCGTAGGGGAGAGGGGTATTACCACTGCTCTTTGTGGTCAAAGGGTCAGGCAATTGGAATGGGTCATGAGGTGCATGATGTGTATGAGCCATGTGGTAGTATTATCCTATGAGCTTATGTATCCGTCATGTTTGTAGATACTACCAGATTGGATACGTGCGAGCATTATATCTGTAAGTGGACGATACACTGATATCGTGCGGACGGTGAAACAACATTCGAGTATCTGCAATTCGAGAGAACCACATCTGTAGATCAAAGAAGCTCATGCTAGAAGCTCATGCTGAACAGTGAGTCTTGCGAAAGTGTGTTCTGATGGTTCATCATTACTGCAGAGCTGTGCTATGGCACATGCATGCATTGCTATCTGATCCGGTCCTTTTCAACAGCACATACTATTGCCGTCTTGGAGTATACGCCTCGACCTGCCTGACACTCCACTCGAACACGAGGGATATCTCTTCGAATACACCCTTTGCTCATAATACAACATAATCCTTTTATCTCCTCCCCAGATAACTCCTCGCAAAAGCATCGACCTCGTCGTTCCCCAACGCGCCGTTCCTGCCCATCGCTCTCGCCTCCCTTTGCGCAGCGCTGACTTTCTGCTGCAACGACGAAGCCCCAGCATCAATGAGTTGCAGCTGCTGCAAATGCCCATTCAGTACCCTGACGATCTGCGCGAGGGGATCCGCTGCATTAGCGGACTTGTTCGACTGGCGCACGTTCGCAGAAGCAGCATTGATCTCCTCGATCATGGACGTTAGGTCGTGAGACATGGATGTCAGGCGCGAAGAGCAGCGCTCGGCGATACGGTATCTAGAAGTTGTCAGAGGTGGGATCACGTGAATATAAAGGGCATGTACGTACGTCCTTTCGCGCTCGGCGTCGACTCCACCTTCGACGCCGCCGCTTCTTGAGATCAATTCGTCTACCGTTTTCTCGTACTGATCGAGGTAGCGTTCTAGCTCCTGCTGCTCGCCTTCGACGGAAGTGAGTTGGCGCTCGACTTCCGCCGTGTCGCGTTCCGCCTGGAATGTGCGGGCGTAGAGCTTGCTAATCTTGTCGCTGTTTTCTACAAGCTGCCGATCCCATGTCGAGATGCGGGTGGCCATGTTGCCGAAAGACTTTTGGTGCGTTGTCAAAGAAGTGGTCCAGAGTGTCAAGATCTCGTCGAGAGACTTTGCTGCCAGGCGCGATGCTGCTGGTGGCGCCGGTCCGGTAGTGGATGCCCCCAAGGTCGGCGCTGCTGTGGCAGTCTGTGAAACCCCAGTCGCCGCTGGCTGTGATGTTGAAGTTTGCTCTGCCGGCTTCGACGGGAAAAACGACGGTGCTGCTGCGCTTGCAGACGCTGGTGCGGCAGTCGAGCTAGGTGCAGGCGCACTACTCGTGGCGGCACCACCGAGCTTGAATAACCCTCCGCTCGGTGCGCCGGTGGACGCTGGTGTTTGCGAAGTATTGTCTGGTTTGCTCAAGTTGAAGAGTGGTGCTGATGGTCCTGATGGTGCTGAAGATGCTGGTGTGGATGCGCTGTCCCTGTTCTGGGAGAAGAGGGATGAGGTGGGCGCAGAAGGTGCGGCAGACGACGTCGCTGGCTTGTTGAGATTGAAGAGGCTGGCGGGAGCAGATGATGTTGCAGGTGGATTGCTGGAGTGCTCTTTCGACGCTGTTGGTTGTCCAAGATTAAAGCTTGGTTTCGGTACCGAGGCATTTTCGTTGGTCTTGTTCACTTCGCCAAACAGAGGCTTATTCGATGCAGGAAAGCTGAATGCTGATTTAGGTCCCTCCGTGTTGGCCGATGCGGGAGCTGCAGGCTTTTGGAAAAGAGTGCTCTGTGGTTGTGAACTGGCAGGAGCTCCCCCGAAGAGCGACGGCCCCGACGTACCGCTACTAGCAGGCTGCTCCGCTGGCTTTGCATTGAACAGACCTCCTCCAGCGGAAGCAGGTGACGGCTGTCCAAAAGGTGAAGTGGCTGGCTTATCTGTCTTCTGACCAAACAAATTGGACCCCCCTTCTGCCGGCTTTGCGCCGCCGAACAAACTCGTCCCGCTACTTGGCGGCGGTCCAGCTGGGGTTGTGGAGAACGTAAGTTGGGCCGGCTTGTTCGCGGCAGGCGTTGCGGTGCCGCTAGCTGGTTGTGTTGAGGCATTGTTGCTGTTCAGATTGCCAAACAGGCCGCTCGGCGCCGGAGCAGAAGGCGTTTGACCGAACATGCTAGGCGCTGGAGTCGCAGAAGGTGTCTGAAGCGGTGTCGTGGAAGTGCCTTCGCCAGGCTTGGGGAAGCTGAAACCTGAGGTTGTCGCCGGCTTTGCGCCGCCTCCAAACAGACCTCCGCTGCCACTTTCGGCTGGTTTCGCACCTCCAAAGCTGAATCCTGAGCTCCCTCCTGTGCTTGCGCCGCCACCGAACAAGGACTTTTGTTCACCTCCAGACGTAGGCGTGTTTCCGGAAAGGCCACTGCCTGCGGGCTTTGGTGTTTCACCCGTACTCTGTCCGAAGAGAGGCTTGGCTGCGCCCGCAGTCCCGAACAGCGATGATGAAGACGCTGACGAGGAGGCGGGCGTGCCGAATGTGAATTTGGGAGGGTTCGACATGGTTGTGGTTGTCAGAGCAAGGGGTCGCGTGGAAGAGGCGCCAAGTGCCTTGCCCGGCACGAGGGCAAACTAGTCGGGTCCTCGGTATTTGTGCACAGCCGGTAATGTAATGTTGTGCTCAGAGGGTCTGCCTTTTGACAGATCGCTTCAGTCGGTGATGAAAGCTGAACGAGAAAGTATGCAGAACGCGCCAGTGTTGAGAGCTTCGAAGCTTGACAAGTTTAATGTGGCCCGTGCCTCGACAGCTCCGCCGGTCAGCCAAGCCGAGCGGTACATGTACTGCCACAACCTTCCTTCACTCTCGCATCAATTGGCATCGAAACTTCGCTCGGAGATTCCAGTTTGTCAAACATTGATCCTCCGGCAAAGAAGCGTAAGATGTCGGGGTTAGCACCACCCGGTGAGAGGCAGCACGAAAAGGTTGACCCAGGGGCACATGAGCTCAATGGTGAGCCGCATCCACCGTCGTAACACAATACGATCTAACAAGGCTTGTAGAGTCATCAGACGACCACTTTTCAGATGCATCCGAGGGTCAACAAAAGACCGGCCGCCCACGGTCAGCCACATCACCCGTGCCTGTAATGAGAGTGGAGAGAGTAGACGATACGCCGGCATATGGCGAAGTTCCGGGCACGGCAGCATACAAAATGCGAGCACAAGACGCAGTACCCGATGAGATCGAGGTCGTACCAGAAGGTACCCGCAGTAGAAGTGCATCGAGGTTGTCGGAGTCAGACCGACCATTGACGCCCGGCGGAACGATGATCCCCAAGACGATCGTGGAGAAGGTAGAGCCAGATAACCCAAGCTACGGAGAGATACCAGGCACAGAGGCGTACGAGAAGAGACGAGCAGATGCAGAGCCAGACGAAGTCCTCACATCACCGATCAAGACACGGATGAATCTGGAAGGTAAGATACCCAATCTGACCCATCAGGTCATTGTTTGACAACGGAAGGTGAACCAACCGAACACAGATCTGATTCCCCACGTCTCTCCGACGAAGGCCAGTCGGAAGAAGTAATAGGAGGCGTGGACCGGCCGCCTGATGACAACGATGGTGATGTGGAGGGTCAAGATCAGGCGGAGGACGACGGGTTTGGCGACGATTTTGACGATTTTGAGGAGGGCGAGGAGGTGGAAGGGGATGATTTTGGAGATTTTGGAGAGACAGCAGAGCCGACACCACAACCAAGGGAGCAACCGCCAGTACTGCAGGATCCGCTGGCAGATCTTGTAGGTCGTTGCGCCATAGTAATGTCGAGGGAACTGACATTTCGCCAGCCTACTTTAGATCTACTTTCATTAGACTCCACAAAGGAGATAGAGGGTGCAATATCACCTTACCTTCGTGAATTGTTCCCTGACATACCTAACGACTTGACGATACCCACCGAACTGAGGGCACCAGAACCACTACTGACAGATCGGAGCTCAGCCTTGTGGTCACAATTAGTAGCGCCACCACCATTACAACCTCCAAATTGGATCAAATCACGGATACGAAGACTATTCCTTGTATCTCTCGGGGTCCCTGTTGACCTCGATGAGATTCTTCCGGCATCAAAACAGAAGAAGCTCGTGCTGCCGTCAATACATCTTAACGGAGAGACACCACGAGGGTCGAATCAATTGGCTCGGACACTTCAGGGAAATGCATCGTCGACATCTGTTGTCACGACAGACTCGAAGACTGGAGAGCCAAAGAAGGAAAGGCGGAAAAAGGGTCCACCAGAGCGGTCAGGTCCTCCGCCTCCACCAACCTTTGACACGAATGCAGCATCTCTGATAAGCAAGACTACCGATGCAGCATTGACAAATCTATCCGATGGAGAACTCAAAGGACATGTCGGGAAGCTCGAGCAGAGCATTACAGAGGCCAACACAGTGCTAGAATACTGGTTACATCGGAAAGACTCTGCATTAGGAGACAAGGAAGCTTTTGAAGGTGTGATAGAGAACCTGGTGGGATTCGTGGCAAAGTCCAAAGCTTCAAAATCGAAGCGGTGAAACACAGCCAGCCATCGAATGAAACGAATAACAAGCATTCAATGTGATACGTAGACGTGCAGATCCAGGTTGGGGCTGATATGCAAGCCATGCATAACTTGTTGAGTGTAAAAGCAAGCATAGGGAGTGAGCAAGCGATGCCCCGCGCCTGCCCCTCATTCATAAACATCTATTACGAACCACCTCGAGAAGGGCCGACTAGCTCTTGTGAGTACTTTTGTGCATTCACGAATATTCTGTCAAAGGCCTAGACAATCATTTGCTAATAAGACTTGTCCGGGCGCCACAATGGTCTACACTCTGGTCGTTCACGTCACGGCCAAGGACGATGATGCTGTCCCCAAGCTTCATGCGAAGCTGACCGAAGCGGCATTGGTGTACAATCGTGACAAGGGGACCATCGACTGGTATGGAACTCTGGGGATGATGCACATTATATTCTCTGACTGAATATAGGTTCGTCATGCAAGAAGAGGGCAAGCCCAGGAACTTCACCGTGGTGGAACGGTACGAGAGCAAAGATGTGAGTGCATTGTCATCTTGAGCGATTGTATCTACCATATTGCCTCGACTTTACTTCTCCTCTCGACACTCTTGCGCAACTCGCGAGGTGATCGTACTCATACATCATTCAGACCACCAAGATCCATATGGAGAACCCCTACTGGTCCAGATTCAACGATTATTTCATCCCCCTGATTGTCGACCCCATGGACTTGCGTCGCTACGACGAGCTGCTTCCTCAAGGTGCGGGTGCTGAAAGCCGCAAGTACGGCAGTGGTGTCATCCCAGACGACAAAAAGGTCGACAACGACTCCGAGATCTGGGGCAAGGTCGAGAAGTACCAGTCACACCTACGTGAGCAGGGCAACTATTGACTGGTCGGGCGGACATCGAAGCTCATCTAGCTTCCTGTCCTGCTTGAGAACACCAATAGCTCTCTCTATGTAGTCAAATACGACCATTACGCAAATCGACATTAAGAACTCGAGTAGGGTATCTCAATACTGATCATCAGCCAGGCATGTCATGCACATCGTCCCTTCCACCCCGACCACTCCCACCTTCTCCAGCTTCAAAGTCTCTTCCTCTGCCGACATCACCACCAGCCATCTTCTTCCTGTGCTCTTCTTCCAGCAGACTCTGCTTCTTGACATACTCCATCACAATTTCTTCCTCTGTCCTCTCTCGCTCCTTCAACTCATGATCCGCAAGACTCTGTCGGATAGCGTCGGCCAGCCGTTGCTCATCGTCCTCCTCCTGCCCTTCTGCACGACTGCTCTCTCCAGCGACAGCTTCATAACCAGGAGGTCGATCACCAGCCTCAATGACTCCCGTCTCCTGACCATGTCCGTCCGCATTGACACCTGCACTCCCAAGACTGGCTCCCGACTGCTCCACGGCACCTTTACTCTCACTCGTCAAACCCCCGAAACCACCATAACTCCCCTGCATTCCTCTCCTCTGCAACCTCTCCGCCTCCCTCAATGAAGCCTGCATAGCCGCCTCGATAGCCCTACTCTCCTCGTCATCATCATGCTCCGGCCTCTCCTCCAATTGCCTCACTGACTCCCTAATCGCTCTCTCCAACAGCTCATCCTCGACCTTATCCCCCGTCGACGCCTCTTGAATGCTCCGCTGGATCGCCAGTTCCAAGTCCTCATCCTCCACTTCCACGTGCCTCGTCCCCACCGTCTCCGTCGTACTCACATGCTCCATCGCCACCTCCCTCCCCTCATCGATCGAGCTCGCAGGCGTAAGCACATCCACATCGCTCGGCGTGTCGGGTCTACGCGCACTCATACTCCTTCGCGGGCGGAAACTCGAGTCATTCTTCTTGTCCGGAGCTTCGATGCGACCCCGCTGATGCTTCCCCATCAATCCCCTGAAGTCTGTCGTGTCGAGACACTCTTTAATCTTCCTGCGTCTCTCCAGTCTCCGCTTCTCGCTCTTCTCCTTCTGCTCCTTGCCCCATTCCACCACCACCTCGTCGATATTCTTCTTCTTCTTGATTGTCTCCTGCAGCACGGCCCAGCGCTGCACGATATCGCTCCGCTCTTCGTGCGTGCTGGCGTGCCAGTCCTCGAACCCTTGCGCCGTGCGCGCGGCGATGATGTAGTTCTGCACGCTGCTGCCCCATGTGCTTTGCAGTTCTTTGTACACGCCTTTCATCATGTAACCCGGTATACCGAACGCTGCGGCTTGCGGTTTCAGGATGATGCCGCCGATGCCCTTACCAATACCTTTGATGAAGCCCGCTGCACCTTCTTTCTTTGCGCCTTGGAATGGCTGCGTGAAGATGCCCGTGATGCCGTCGTACATGCCGAAACCGAACTCTTTGCCGGCGGCGCGGACGCCGGATTTGAAGTCGGTGATCTTGTCTTGCTTGCGGACTGTGTCGTCGCCGTAGAGACGGGGAGCGTTGTGGAACCCGCGAGCGAGGGCGTGGGAAAAGTCCATGGGTGAACGGAAAGAGGACTCAAGGATGCGGCCTACGCCCTTTGAAGTGCCGATTGCTGTCTCAACAGGGTGAGAGGGGTCGGTGTTGCGGCGGAAGGGTGATTGAGAGCGGCGGCGGCTTTGGGATCGTGATGGAGAGGAGCGGTCGGATGTGCGTCGAACGAATTCTGAAGACAGCTGATCGCGGAGCGCCATGCGCATCGAGCCGCCGCGTTGAGAAGAATCGGCATGAGGGGACTCTGATGTCGGGGAGTTGAGAGCAGCCAGGGATTCGTTGAGATTGAACTGGGACTGGGACGTTTGAGTCGAGATAGGCGAGGTAATGGACTCTTGCGAGCGAAGGGAAGCAGCATCGGAGGAACGAGTCTCGGTGAGAGAAACATTCTCGGTCGACATTCGAGGTGTGCTCATGCCGGTCGGGCTCATCGTGCCATTGCTGTCATTAGTAGACGCGCCATCTTGATGAGTCTCCTTACCCTTGCCCTTATCCTTGTCCTTCTTGTTCTTCTTCGCTGTTGCCGGATGAACATGCAGAGCTTTCATAGCTTCAACTGGGAAATCGGCAAAGCCCATCAAGACACCAGTTGCAGTGCCGACGAGAGCACTTGCGCCACCACTAACGGGATCGACAGGCCCGGTGTCGGGTTCATACTCCTTCGCACGGAACAGCTTAAGATCCTTGAAGTCGAGTAGCCCTTCATTACCTAATACTGTTGCAGCGAGAGCACTCAATCTGACCTTGGTCCGCTTGAGGCGCCATACTGCAATGCGACTAGGTGCCAGAGTGCACCTCACACTGTCGACGTCCATCTGCTGATGGAAGCTCTGAGCACCGGTCTGACAACCATTCTCATGAGCAATACTGGCGGCGAGTTCCTTCGCCCTTTCCAGCGTCTGTGGCAGAAGTGCAGTATTAATCTGGTCAGCTAATTTATCGGCATTCAGATCTTTATATGCGATAGGCTCAGGGCCGGCACCTGCTTTGGCAACCATTGCTCCCCAGAATGGCTGATCGCCAAAGAATGGCACAATGACGGTCGGTTTGCCAGAAGTAATCCCAGCCGCTGTCGTACCCGCACCACCGTGATGCACAACAGCTGAGACACGCTGGAAGAGCCAATCGTGAGGCACATTGCCGAGCATCATGACGCCGTCGGGTATGCCAAGCTCATCTGCGCCGATACCACCCCAGCCTTTTGAGACGAGAGCTCGTTGTCCGGTCTTGCGGATGGCGTCAAAGATCATCTTCGTCATAGCGTTGGGGTCGTCGACCACGATCGAACCGAAGCCGATATACAGGGGTGGAGGACCGGCTTTCAAGAAGGCGTCCAGCTCTGCATCTGGACGATAGTTTGACGCGAGCGAAAGGAAGTAGAAACCAGATATTGAGATATGCCTCTTCCAGTCTTTGGGCTTTGGTATCAACGCAGGGGACCAGCAATACGTGTGCGGTACCTTTAATCGCGCGAGCATGCCTGGAGCCCAGATCATGCTGATTGGGTCGAGACCTAAAGAGTTCTGCCGGAAGCGATTGATCAGGTCACCTAGACCCTGCCAGGTCATCATCTCAACAAGGCCGTAGGACATGTAGTTCGTAATGCTGGCATCCGCGTTGGATGATTGGATGTTTGCGAGCGGGTGCGGGAAAGCTTGTGTCGGGGAGTAAGGCATCCTGTATGAATGTTAGCCCGCCTTTCAAACAGATTATAATGAGGTACTTACGTGAACATGATATGCAAGGGACAGCCAAGCTTCTCCGCGCAATGTATATGCGCAAAGCTGGGCGGATTCGCAATGATCGCATCTGCAATGAACGGTCGGTGCAGATTATCTCTTGGGTCGGTCGAATGTGTGCTCGCCGTTGTCGTGCTCATCCAGTCCTCGACGGTGTCATCAGTGACCTCAACGCCAGTCCCATCACCAGTCTCGATACAACTTCTCCAGCAGCCTTTGACCATGGTGGCTATTTCCTTTCTCCTCTTACCCACATCTCCTGATCTGAGAACATCAAAGCCAGGCATGAGCCCAGGATTCTTGACCATGAATGCCATGAGCTCGGCTGGATCACCGCCAATGCTGAAGAACTCCAGACCATTCTCGAGTACAAAGTCGTGGAAGGTAGGATGCGTAGCGAGCCTCACTCTGTGACCATATGTCTCCTTGAGAACCTTGCCCAATGCAACAAATGGTTGTACGTCTCCTCTTGACCCGACCACATGTATGACCACGTTGAGAGGCGGAGGCGGCGTTTGTCCTTCTTCCCCACCGAGCGAGGGAGGAATGTATGGTGGTGGTAGAGGTTCCGTATCTGATGGGGTGGGTTCAAGCTGAGCATGAAGCGCAGGGGTGAGGATAGTTGAGAGCCTCCTCGATCTCTGGTTGATATTGATATTGACTCGTCCATCTTCTGTGATTTTCGCCTGGGTATCGACTCCAAGGTTGCGGTCATCGTTGATTATCTGGAACAGCTCTTCACCGTAAGCAGGCGGTGGATCGTGGACATTATCTTCGGTATGGGCGGGGCCTCGAGTCGGAGGAGCAGGGTCAGAGCTGGAGAATAAAATTAGTACGAGTGGTGATAACTCATATCGTCTGCGCTGAACTACCTGCTCTCATTGTTTCTCCCCTGCCGGTTGCCCTCTACTATCGCCGCGGCTTGCGCAACCACGGTCTGCAGTATAGCTGGTGCACCCCCACCTTCACCGTCCGTGTTCGCGGCGGCCTGTTTCTCGCTGGAAGACATGGTATTCGATTGCTCAACTGGAGCACTGATCGAACACGGCAAATCTCATATCCGAAAGAATTTATGTCTCCCCCCAGGCAGCCCTGAAAGCAAGAAAGATCCAAGCGCGGTCAGATGAGTGCTCTGCGCTGTCCTAAGCTCGTGGAATCAAGGTTCACATGCTCATTGGACGCCGCAGTGAGGCGGAGTGACGCCGGTCTTCACGCTTGGACAGAGGGAAATGTGGCGGTGCGAAGGTCGATTTCTTGATTGCGCTAGCATGGAATCAGTAATGATCTTGCGGGATGCATCGCTGTCAACTCGTTTCTGAGGTATTCTCCATTAAAAAGAAGTGGAACGTGCTGTATCTGAATGTCATATTCCGCGGAATATTCTCAACATGCGTCAAAAGCACATGGACGGTGAGTGCTATGCGAGCATCTGGCCCTAATCTCAGTAGCCAGATTAGACATGACTGATGGGAAATACGGTCGGTTTACGAAGTCATTGAGGAGTTAATGGTCATTGCATGATGATAATTATCTCTACTACCATGCTCAGTTCAGGCCGTCAAAGGACACGAATATGGTATCTCCATCATATCAGATATCCCCAGTCTCAGATCACACATGAGAGAAAACGCCCCTAGATACATCATTCGTAGAAGGATCAAAATAAATTGTCGCTGCCTGCAGAATCGACTCTAATCAATCGTCATGCGTGTCGTTACTTGTCCGAGAGGGACGGCGCCGTTGTATGGCACGTTGGTTTCGTAAGGATACACTTTGTCCTCCACATTCTGCATCTTCCTCCGTTCCAAGTGCGGCTTCAAGCCTTTGCCAAAGTTCAGTGTGCACCACATTGCGTTGAAGATAGTGGCCACGAGAAGCAGCAATGTGAGGACCGCAAAGGTTGTCAGACCTCTCCGTGCTGGTATGTACGTGTCGACTCGAGCTCTGCCAGCTGGTGAGGAGATATCGTACATTCGTACCAACTTGAAGAGGAAGTATGCCATTGCCGCCAGGTACATGACCATGACGACAATCATCCCTGGTACTGACTCTTTCCTTGCCCAGAATGCCGCCAGGAACAGTACGATGATAATGACAGGAAGCGCCGCGATGGTGAGGGCGAACTCGATATCTCGTGTTTCCAGTACGACGACCAGGAATTGGACTGTGAATGAGGCGAAGAAGAAGAAATCGAACTTGAGGAGAGTGATGTAGATCTGGTATGTCAGGAGATGTCTCATACTGTCCGAGGTATTCAACTCACCAGGTAAACAAGGTATCGCTTCCTCATGGCCACATCTGCCGAGATGTTCTTGTAGATAGACCACGAGAACTCATCGTACAACTTCCACGCCACGATGCATGTCAGTACCGTCCCTAGCGCAGTGATACAAGGTATCGCAACCAGGAAAGGTCTTAAGATCGGCCACAGATCCGCGGTGATTGCTGTTCCTTGTGATGCCAAAGTGATAATCGAGTCCTCAATCTGACCCACTTGTATAGCAGCGTAGATGATCAGTCCGACATTGTATGCGCATAGCCCAATCACCTGAATCGTGTTTTTATTCTTCAGCGCATCCCATGTCAAATACACCTCGTACAAGAAACCGAAAATGAACAGCGAGAGAAAGGTGTCGATGGACCGCACCTCGGGCGTATGAGGTCCCCCTCTCAGCGCTTGGATGAATCTGCCGAAAACATATCTGCACACCGTCAGCGCGAATTCCTTACCCAATCAATTATCATGCCCACCCCTCGAGCGCAAGCCCAATCACCGCCTGCCCGATAACCACCAGGAACAAACTCCACGTCCACGTCGAATTTGGCCAGTACATCGTCTTGCGCTTCTTCGCACCGCTTATCGTGCTCGGTATCGTCGCCGCCCCGAGGCCTTGTCGGTCATGGTACCCTCCCGGCGCGATCTCCCGCTCTATTGGGTAGTAATCGTGATGTGAGGTCGGGCTGCCTCCCAGCAAGGAGACGCGTTTCTTGTGGCCGGACGTTTTGGAGGAGGGAAAGGCCGCGAGGTGGTGCGGCCTGCTAAGGGAATTTAAGGAAGCGGTCGAGGGGGGTGATGTAACGGGTGAGGACTGGGAAAAAGAGGCTAGCTAGGGTCTGGAATGGGCGATGAACAGCTGGGCCCGGCGATGGGGATAGGTGGCCGTATGCGTGTGTGTTGTGAGGCTAATCGTTAGACGTAGAAGAATAGGTGATCGCAAGGTCAGATGAGAAAGGCGCTGGACGTGGACAGGGCTGCGTGGCTTCAGGTGTGTGGTGTGTGGTGTGTGGTGTGTGATGGACAAGGTCAGGTCTTGCGCGACAAGGACTTGGCGGGTCATGGTGGAGACGACCTTTGAACCTTGATGATGCGGATGGCGGCTTGACAGGGGACCAAGTACCACAAGACACTCAGCGGTTGTTTCGAATGCATGCTATCTACGAAGACACTTTTACCCGTCACAATTTCAGCTCATGCAATCCGGAAGTGTATGCAGTGAGATTCCTGAGACCTCACGCATATAGGCATGAGCGGCAGGAGCTGTGACCTAGCTGCAGTATACAAGCAGCTGACGATGGCCAATCTGAGATCGTCCTGGTTCCAAGTCCTCGTGCAGCCAATGTAAGCCAAGGTTGAGGCTGTGATCGGAAGGAAACATGTTCATTGGTATGTACATTGTTTGATGAATACGTCGATCCATTTACCTGCATCAGTTCAAGGCCCAGATTATGTCTTACGTAGTCATATTGAAATCGAAGAGCTATAGTGCACACCGACATGCACCTCTATGCATGTAATTAGGGATCAATTCAAACCGTCATTGGCTGGTCGGTAGTCCGTCAGATGGCACTTCGCAGTCTGGATCATCATCTCAGGTGTTTCTCTCTACATCCGAATAATCTGTAGAAAATTACTACTGCGACATGGACGAATTATTACGAACGATCATGGTATCATCGCTTGCAAATACTAATCAAGAAACGACACAGCTCCAACCCGCTTTACCTTCAATCTCCCGTTCCACTTCGTCGACCCTTTGCTCAGCCCCCATCACTGCCCGCTCAAAATCATCCACATTCATTTCGACATCCTCAATTTTGCCCCTCAAATTCGCGATCTCATAATCCAGCTTGGCTGCTAGCGTCTCTAGCTCACGTTTGCCTTCGCTGAGCATTTCCTTCTCATCTCTCAGCACCGCAGACGCCACGTCCCGCAAGTTCTGCGCCGCTTGTGCAGGTGACTCGTAGTACTCGCGCAGAACTTCCTGATCTTCATCTGCCTGTCGAAGCTGAGACCCCAACGCATCGATCTGTGCTGTCGTCCATGTTGCCTCTTTTCGTGAAAGACGTGCGACGATTTCTCGAAATATCTTCAGGCGCTGAGCCAGGAACCGTTGCTGAATGTATTGCTGGTCGAGGTCTTCACCATTAGTGACTGTTCCTGTGCCATTCATTGAGCTGAACATGCTCCCCTCTGCTACACTGAAGCTTAGTTGTCGCTGAACAGGGTGTAGATCCTGCTCCAGTAAATACATGCCGTGAGCGCTCAAGTCTTCTGAATACGTCCGCCGGAGACTTGTAGGCACATCTTGCTCTGGTCTCTGAGGCACGGGAAGCGCTTCATCGAGGTCAACTCCATGGTAATCAGGCGAATTTGGCACAGACTCGTCGATAGGTGGTTCCACATGTGGAAATTCCTCTACGGAAGGATTCCGCCGATCTGGAGATTTGAGTGCTTCATTGAGATTCCTTGATGCTTCATGTGTGAATGAGCTCCGTCTTTCATCAATGCTTGTAATACCTCGGCTCAAGGGCGTTCGAAGCGGCGAAGTATCACTTTGCCGCCCGGTCGAAGGAGCAAATGGTGACACTAGGCTCTTGCTTGGACTGCTGACAGGTGAAGTATGAGATCTGATAGGAGCTGGTCGCTTGGTACCTTCACGCGACGGCGCCGCTTTGGCTGGAGATAAGACGGGTACCTCTGTTCGCTCTGCTTCCAGCGGTCGTTTGTGCAGCGTGACAGCTTCGCGGAAGCGGTCGATACTAGCCCGTCCATCGTCGAACACACCTTGTACTCTCTTCGCTGCAGCTTCGCGATGGGTTTGTTGTCTGCGAATAGGCCGGATCTCTTCCAAACTACCTCTGCTAGTCCGAGATCCAGCCTGTTCTTCAAACGAGTTTCTAGCGGTGCCACCCGAGAGTCTCTTTGTTTTGGTTTGTGATTCTTCAATCGGAGTTGCTTTGCTACTAGCGACGAGGCCGTCAAGGGATGCCTCCCCTAGCGTGGCTGTATTTGTTCGCTTCAGTGCTTTTCCTTGCCATAGCCAACGGCTTCGCTCTCCAGAGATAAGTTGCTCCAGAGTGTCAATGTCCGTGGTCTCGATATCTGCTATCCCGGCCTTGCCTTTTCGGCCTGTCCCTTCCTGTACCATTTCTTCTCCCCGGCCAGACAGCTCTGCCACCGTTGTCTTCACTGCCCGTGGAATTCGCCAACCTTCCGCGTTTGCTGCTTTCTCGGTCAAGGCATGTAGCTTGAATAGCGTCTTCTCGTCCAGCCTTCTGGTCTTCTGCAGCTTCTGAGCTTTCTGAAAATGATAGACACCGCGTTTCATCTGCTCCAGGTCGAAAGGATCTTTTGGCACTGGTGCGCTCAAAGAATGCAAGCGATTTCTGGCTCCGGAGTAGAGACCCAAGAGGGCAGCCACTGTCGATGGTCCAAGAATGCCGTCGTGAGGCTCGACACTATAAATCTCTGCTCCAAATTTAGTCCACCACTGCACGATAGCTTTTTCTGTAACATCGCACAAGAGTCCGTCGATGAAATCGTTCTCGAGCAGGTCGAACATGTACAGCGCCATTTGACACATTCGGACCAGCTCAATCACCGAGCTGTATAGGGAGATCCTCTCAGAAGTCTTGTAGAGCTGATGGTATTTCGCAATCGTTGCACTGTTCGGGTATGCCAGTGTCAAGCCCACGCGGCCAGCGCAGCCAAGGCGTTTGAGGTCCTCGTTCACGAAGAAATCTGCGTAGTGCTTGCTGACATCGCCATCCGGGACTTGAATGACAGTGAGCGATGAGGGGAATCCTGGTAGACTTGTGATCATGATTATGCCGTCAGAAGTATCTCGTCGTCTGGCATGGAAATGATTCAAGGCCTTGAAGTAGACTTTGAGTCGCTGTGACCAGATACTCTCGTCCCTGGGAATACCAAGTACGCTTGCAATGATTCGGTCTGAAGAGTCGCCAGTATACGTCGTGATTGTGAAAGTAGGATGTGTCCTTGATGTCGCCCATTGCTCGACTATATAGCTCTGATATCCAGAGATCTCACGTCGCTGATCAAGCACAATCACAGAAGCATCATCTTCGAGATAACTAGATCCATTAGAGATATCCCGTAGGTCCAAAATCCAGGACGTACCGAAATGCTATCGGATCTGTGAGGACGAACCGCTGTATGGTCGAATCCTCACTGCGTCTCGTGATTCTTCCATAGTCGACCGACCTCCGAAGGTCTTTTGACTTTCGCTTGGATCTTTCATTATCGCTATCGACAGACCGAGTGCGGCTCCAAGATCGTGACGTTCGACCTGCTGACATGCAGATGATAGGAGACCGGCGTCGATATCATGCTATGGTCAAGTCCCGTTACAGATGGCGTCAAGATCTGCGAGAAGGTTTGCACATGGACTGATGTTGAAAACGACATGTGTCTCACCTGTAGAGCGATGAAGTGTGAACGCTTAGGACACATGTGGAGCTTCCCCGCATGACTCGATCACTCCAAGTTGCCGGCGGAGCTCGGAGTTGAGCATGTCCCTGTTGCTGCTCCCCAAGAAGCATTCTTTCACGCTGCAGCCAGACCTCGTCAAGGGTCGTTGATTGGAAGCTCATCATGGAGAGTCTCATTGCTGCTCAGCGAAAGTGGGACCGGCAAAATGGGCTGGAGAAGACGATCGATGACGTGAAGTCAATGATTGACCTGCTAACGAAGACGAGAGATGATATTGCTGGTGGTTGGTAGCAAGATTGGATGCGACTTTTTGCTCACACTGATACATAGTAGGAGAGGCTGAGCCAGCAATCGCTCTGACGAAGCTCAAAAGTAATATCAAAGGCAACTTTGACAGCCTCAACAAAGATGCCAAAGAGCTTCACACTTCAATCACGAACTATGGGAAGCTCTTGGACAAGGTTTGTATACCCATGGCTCTACTATAACATGTCCTTACACGGCTGCAGAGATTCAAGCCTCTAAAAGCGCCCCAGACCTCTCTGGATCCATTCGCGACACACACCCATCTGACGAATCGAGCTATTGGTATGCATCTACTCCGAGAAGGACTATTCGATGTGGCATCAAATTTCGTAGAGGAGGCTAGTGGGGACACCGGTATGGTGACAGCCGAAGAGAAGAGCAGATTCTGGCATATTGACAGGATCAAACGAGGAGGCTTGGATGGATATGATTCAGACGACGACATGGACGACGACACCAATGATCCAGATCTACAGGGCAAATTTGCGGAGATGTACCGGATCCTGCATGCTCTACGAATCGAGAAAACCCTGGAACCAGCGATTACATGGGCTAAGTTCAACAGCGATGCGCTTGAGGCGCGAGGATCGAACCTGGAATTTGAATTGTGCCGGTTACGATTCGTGGAGCTATATCATGGAGGAAGCGCTGGCTTGGGTGCTGGATTATCAAGTGATGGCTCAGGACCATTGCGAGCGTTGGAATACGCGCGATCCACTTTCCCAAATTTCTCACGACGATATTTCAAAGAGACAGCATCACTGGTCGCTTCCCTCGCATACGCCCCCTCGATACAGTCCTCGCCGTACAGGAAGACCTTCTGCGATTCCGACGTCTTCGAGGAAGTGGCCAACAACTTTACAAGGGAGTTCTGTGGTCTCCTAGGTCTCAGCGAGAAGAGCCCTCTTTACACTGCAGTCACTGCCGGCGGTATCGCGCTGCCGACCTTGGAGAAGCTCGAACGTGTCATGGGCGAGGTCGGCGGTCAATGGACCAGTGCCAATGAACTGCCAGTCGAGATACCATTGCCGCCCGCATACCTGTTCCATTCGATCTTTGTGTGTCCCGTCAGCAAGGAGCAGGGCACGGATCAGAATCCACCTATGATGATGCCATGTGGCCATGTAATTGCGAAGGAGAGCTTGGAACGTGTCAGTCGGGGCACAAAGTAAGTATATCGATACTACGCCATTTTTAAGCAGGTACTAACATTGCTAGATTCAAGTGCAGCTATTGTCCGAATGAGTCATTGCCCCGGGATGCGAAGAGGGTTTACCTGTAGCCATGAACTCGCAACGAATGATGATTCAGTTGAGAAGATCAGTCTCTCACTGCTACTGTCTGCCTTTTACACTCAGCAGTTTCGTGAGCATGTTCTGCGTTCTGAAAGTGTCTGTTTGCAGTGACAACGTTCTGGTTTTCCAAGATATGGCCGTCACGCCGAAATGCTGCTTTGCGTGACGATCTGGAATGTATCATCGAAGTCGCCTCCTGTACAACTAGTGTGTATAAGTCTCAACGCATAAGTTTCGAAGTACGAGGCATCTTTGTATCTGGCGGAGTTCGGAGTTGATGGACCCGTTCGGGAAGGTGACTTACCATCTCAACCTCATCGGCACAAAGGCGCTCGAGAAGGTGACTCAAGTAGGGCGTGATTGATATATTAACATTTCGCGGAAGTCTGTCTTTAGTGCAAGTTACAAATCTCTGTCTACTTTGCATATCGGATAGCTCCTTGCCAAAACCCACGAAATGACTGCAGCTATAGATGTTCAGGCAATCCGCCAGCGCTTCCCCGCTCTTGATAAAGAGCAAGTCTACTTTGACAACGCCGGTGGCAGTCAGATTCTAGCAGATGTCGCTGAGGCGTGAGTCGCTGAAACCCGTATTCGTGATTTGGCCACTGACAGTGAAAGCGTCTCGAAGTATCTCCTCTCTACCAATGTCCAGCTCGGCGCTTCCTACCCTATTGGCCAACTTTCCACCTCTTCTTACAGCACAGGCTACCAGCTCGCCGCCTCCTACATCAACGCTCGACCCAGCGAGATCGTCTTCGGACCTTCCACCACACAGCTTTTCCGCAACCTCTCTCAATCTCTCTACGACCACGTCACTCCCAACTCAGAAGTCGTTCTTTCCAGCCTCGACCATGAAGCCAATCTCGCAGCCTGGGTCCATCTCGCCACTCTTCGTGGCGCCACAATCAAATGGTGGCGTCCGTCCTCGCTGGGCACGAATCCTCATCTAACACCTGAGGACCTCCGACCCCTGCTCTCCGACAAGACAGCCCTTGTAGCATGCACGCATACATCCAATATCCTCGGCAGCATCTCGCCCGTGGCCGAGCTGGCAAAAGTAGTGCACTCCTTTCCTAACGCTCTGCTTTGCGTCGACGCTGTAGCCTATGCTCCACACAGAGAGGTGGACGTGCAAGCCCTGGGCGTCGACTTCTACGCTTTTAGCTGGTACAAAGTCTATGGACCACATATCGCCATGCTGTACGCCAGCCCGCGAGGGCAGAAAGCCATGGCGACGCTGGGCCATTTCTTCAAGGGTAGCGAGACGCTGGAGGATAAACTCGGGCTTGCGGGGGCAAGCTATGAGCTTGTGGCGGGGGTGCAACCTGTCATTGGGTACCTTGAATCTTTAGGCGGAGGGGAGAAGGGTGCGGAGAAGGTGGACAGGCAGGCGCTCAAGAAGGCATGGGACAAGGTCGCACAGCATGAGGAGACGCTGCAGGGGATCGTGATTGATTACTTGAACAGTAAGCCCCATGGGAAGGAAATCACGATTTGGGGCGAGCCTGTCAAGGATAGGGCGAAAAGGGTGCCGGTCATCAGCTTCACGGTCAAGGGCTGGGGGAGCAAGAATTTGGTCATGGCGGTGCAGGAAAGGAGCAAAGGGCGACTTGGGTTTAGATGGGGAAGTTTCTACAGTAATCGTCTGGTCGGTGAAGTCTTGGGATTACCAGATGTGAATGATGGTATCGTAAGGGTGAGCCTGGTCCACTACAACAGCGAGGAGGAGGTCAAGGAGTGGGTCAAGACGATTGATGATGTGCTACAGTCACAGTGAGGTGGAACGAGATCATGACAATAATCCAGATCTGGTCCGCACTGCGATCGAACCTGACATTGAAGCTCGGGTCTGTGCCAAACGCTCGTATCTGCTGCACGAGGAGCCGCTATCCACATGGTACGTCACTTCGGAGTATCACAAATCCATGCATGGTACCACTGGCTCGCAAACAATGGCCAGAAGTTTGACATACTATCAAGCGTTTTCGCTTACGCACGCGCGTCAATCTCTCATATGCTCATCGGCCGAGCAATGTAGTATCAATAGAGCTACTCCATGCTAGAATCTATGTCTCAGAAAACGATGGTGGCGCAACCTGACGGTGGGGTAGAGGAGTGTGACAGGCCGGGCCAACGCTGACGAGCCTTCGGCCCGCTCCCTCCCCGAAGACTTCGCAGCTCTTCAGCTCGCCTCTTCCACCTGTCGTACCTCTGGCACACCCTTTTTCGTATTGCGCTTCGCATGCACCTCACTAGACGTTTATCTGTCGGCTCGACCTGCGGACTAGTCATCACTCTCAGCTCGTCTCGGGGACGCCGTGGTCTAACGGTCGAAGACGCGATGCATGCCCGTTTGTCTCATGTACATGCAGGAAGGGTTCCGACGACATTTCGTGGTCTACAGGGCCTGCAGAATGCATCGACTCCATTCCCACCATGTGATTATTATCCTGCTTTGACCAAGCTGCTTCAATAGCGGCCGTTACGCGAGTGCTAGATCTACAAACTCTACAGACTCTTTATGCGATGCATCGAGGTACCTGCTTTGGCGAGTACGGGACCCTTGGCATATCCACAAAGCTCATGCAATGCGACCCTGTTGGTAATGCACTGTGTGGTCTGTCCTCCATGCACGGCTTGAAGGGCAATCCGAGATACTGCGGCTGAAGGTGCGACACATCAGCGATCTCATTCATGCCTCGACAGCATTCACATATTTGGCAGCGTGAGCACACATTACTGAGTTTATGAATACCTGCTGGTCGAAGTCATGTGAGACTGCAGGACCTCTTCGTATAACGGTCCTGTAGTGAGGAGGTCTTTCGCACGACCAGGAGCTATTACTTTTTGGAAGCCCCCGTCCAATGAGCAGCATGGTACATGCCTACCCGACCATCGTATCCATCGCTCTGCTGCTTACGATACAGCTGTACCAAGCTGCCGGGACAGCCAAGATGTAGCTCACAAACTCACTATACGACTTGGCAGATGCTAGCTCGCAGATCGCCCATCAGCGCATCGCAATATCTGCACAGCAAAGTCGTGGCTTGCTGAGACATCAACAATGCCACTCCGGAATGTGACAATAGCGCAAGATCAGAGTATCTGAGCTGAGACACATGTTCAGAATGGTGTATGCTCGTATATTGCAATTGTCATTAGCGGGGTAAGCATTTCAACATAAAAGCGAGTGATTCGGCACTCGAATACACAAGCACACAAGATTCGTCTGATCAAAGGAACGATCGCCTACCAACGACACTATGGTTACATACACACTCGAGGTCGATATTGACCAGGCCCATGTGGCACAATTCAACACCCAGGGTTACAAGCTCTGCTTCGCATCCGGAGTCACCACCGGCGAAGGTAGCAAGCCAGCTTACAACCTCGTAGCTTACACGTCAAGTATGTTCTGTCAGACTGCGATGCGTGTGTACTAATCCTGCGCAGAGGTTGGTGCCAAAGTTTTCATCGAGTGGACGAATGAGTACGGCATTTCTGCATCGGACTCCAAGTTCAACAATGGAGGTGAGCATACAAACGTTCTCTTCACACTGTTGAAAGGTCTGACTGACATATGAGCTTAGTCAAATTCAACGCCATGACCAACACTGTCCCCATCGATTTCGGCCAGACCTACAAGCAGCCAGCCGACTTCACTGATGGTGTGGCCAATGCTGAGTCGAGCGCTCCACAAAACGGTTTCCTGTTCGTCAATGAAGCGGACGCAGCTGCGGCTGTTGTCTATCAGAAGATACGATCCACAACGACTCAGCAGCTCGCATGGTACCCTATCTACATCAGCAAGTACGCACCTCTTCCTCCCGGCACAGAGACCTTGATTCCCGTGGTCAAGGTCGCTGTGTGGTTCAGCAACTCCATTGAAACGGGCACCATGATCGCCTCGTTCGCGTCCAAAGAGCTTGAGATTGATCTCACGAACAATCAGTCTCACAAGGCAAAGGTCAACTATGATGGCAAGTGGTCGATCGTTCAGAACAATTAAGTGGAGAAAACATGAAATTTAGAGGATAGGATCTTGCAATGCTGTTGGTTTAGGACTGATATTGTGCTTCCAGTAGTCTTAATATCAATCGTCATCGCGTCATTACATGTTTTGAGAGTGACTACGGAATAAGAGAAGCGCATGTGATGGACGTACCTTTCCAGCGTGACATATAAGACCGATGCCTCTGCCTCTGCCTCCAATTGTACTCAAGTCTTCTTTCTTCTTTCCTGCGAACAAACACAGCATGTCTCGATTCCAGATTACCGTCCGTGTGGACACCGACGCCGTCACGGCACTGCGGGCCAACGGTACCAATCTCTGCTGCGCCTTTGGCTTCGAGTCCGATGAAAGCAAAGTCGAATACAACATTATAGCATGGGCAGAAGGTCAGCAGTCTGATCTGTATGGTACGCACGTGATTGATTGCTCCACAGATCCCACGCCAGTAAACACCATCTCATGGATCGACGACTACCTCATAGCCGCCTGCAAGCGGGGCCACATGGATCGATGTGAGTCTCCCCCCTCCCATTTACCTTTACCACTAACGGTCTCAGCTCTAGCAACACCCAACACAGTTGCGACGCCCGTTTCCTCCGGCGACAAATTTACCCTCAACCCAGACTGGACAACCACTGTCTCAGCCAAGGATGATCCGTCGGTTCGCCCGGGGGACCCAAGAAAGGCCTTCGTCTTCGCCAACGACACACCGGCGGCTAGCGCCATGATGTTCGCGAGGATCCGCGGCGCTCGTGTCAACCCGGTTTACCTGCTCAGTATGGGCCCGTACGGGATGATCCCGGGTAAGTATGCGATCAAACCGACCGGGAATATGATGTTGTTTTTCATGGCGCAAGCGGAGGGGACAGAGTTCGATATGAGCAGGGTCAGTAATCAGCTTGTGGTGCGGTATGCAGAGCAGAGGCATAGCTCTATCTGCTTCGTCGATGGGAAGTGGCACATGCAGAAGATGGTAGACGGGGAGGACGGGCTTCATGTAGGAGAGGATTGGACTATGGCGGTGAAACTATGAGATAATAAAAGGAAAAAAGATAAAAACTCGTTCGGACAAAGTGCTTTGATAGAAACCTCATCTATCGCTGGTCTCATCTCTGTTAGAGCTGCTCCGTTTCCAGGTGACTGTCTGCCGAAGATTGTGGATTAGATTGGTTCTGATCCATCGCTTCGAGAGCTCAGACTCTGCTTCGAGCATTGACCTCGCCTCCAGGAACAGTAGCGGCGGTAGTGGTGGGATTTGGGGGCGTGGGAGGAGGGTTCTGGTAGCAGTCGCAGTTTCCTTCCAAGCGACAGATCGCTGTAGTCTCTCCAGCAGAGCAGTTGGCTTTTGCGTCACATCCAAGTAAGTTTTGGCCTGAGCAACGACAATTCTGGAGACACCAGGCATGTGTGATGACTCCGCATTCGTGGCTGTTGAATCCATCCGAGCATTCAACATGCGACTGGGGGACTAACTGGGGTGGTACGTTGTCCATTGGGCCGAGTCGGGCTTGAGAGACCCCCTGTCCGTGGCTCTCAGGAGTCAAGGCTGATGCAGTGCAGCCTAAGGCTGTAAGAAGCATAAAGAGGGTGAGCATATTGAGCAGCTCCGGTTGGTAAGACAATACACAAGCTTAGTCTAGAGGAAGAAAGAGACTGCAATGTTAGTGTAATGTTGTATCTCACCTGCATCTTATATCTAGGGTAGCAGCATGAAATGCAGATGTCTAGCACCGATTCTGTACATAACAGGAATCGCTATGTCTTTGCAGATCTTTCGCGATCCCCGACAAGCCATATTGCTAGTGTAGCGCTGAGTTACGAAGGGATTGACCAGAAAGTAGACTATCGAAAGAGAGCAGGGTGGTGGATGGTTGTCTCGGCGAAGAATCAGGCTTCAGCACACGCCAAGGTACCGTTCAGCTATCCACAAACGGTCGGGTATGCAGAGCTCTGCACCCTCACGGGCGTGCATCAAGCTGCAGCAGACTGCACAAACCAATTCGTAACGATCGAACGTGTATCGGTGCTGCCGTTGGAGAGAACAGCAATACGGGACTCGAGCTTACTGCATGACAATCGTGCATAGGAGGTGACGGAGTTGCTCAAGACCTTTGATGAAATGCTTGGATTGCAGAGAAACACGCTACCTCCGATAAAGTCGTAGTCGAGTAGAGTTGTGCTCATGGACTTGCGGCTATGAAGAAGGAGGACCGGAAGCACAACTGAGTGATATCTCAAGTTCGATATGTATCACTAGCTTGCTGGAAACAGATATTGAGATCGTTGATGTGGGCAGCGAAAGTGAACGCCGACCTCGGACAAGTTTTGTCCTTTTGCTTACTAACAGTTCTTGAGAGCTACTTATACGTCAGAAATAGCAGAGGGTCTGTTTTCTAACTCTCAGAGGCGCCGCAGGGTGCATATGAGGACGTGTGCATAGCGATGTGCTGTAGCACTGGTTAGATAATCAGTTTATCAGCTGCGCGATCCTAGGTTGGGTATGTCTCACCACATATCGAGCCCATGCAGCACTATGGCTGTAGCTTTTCTGGGCGCCAACATGGTTGAATGAAGACTATTGCTTACTCAATAGTTGCTCCCGATATAGACGAAAGAGGAAGCGAAATCATGTGCGATGGAGTGTCTACGTTGGTGTGGAAGCGGGAAGCGGGCTTCAACCTGTCAGGAGTCGTCGCGTGACTAAATCCATAACGTTCGAATGGTGGGAATAGGTGCAAAGGTATGGATACTTTCAAATCTACCTGTGGTATATGGACAGCCCTCGTCTCGATAATCATGCAATCTACTTCTGCTTGTAGACATGGATTGCGTGGGCGTTGCAGTAAGCCAGAAGACCAGTTGTGCCCCATTCGCCGCCGATGCTGCCCAGAAGTTAGCGGAATGATCAATAATGGAGAACGGTGCTTGTAAGTACCCCGATTCTTTATGGCCCGAGAATATAGCCTGAGGAGTAGGCTTCTCCCATGAGTTGACGAAGACGGAACCGGCCTGGAGGCGTTTGGCCACGCTCTCGGCCTTCTTGACATCCTTGCCCCACACGCAAGCACCAAGACCGGTGTTTGTGCGGTTGGCGCGAGCGATGACCTCCTCCAAATCGATGTATGGCTGAGTAGGAACGATAGGACCGAAGGGCTCCTCCTCGATGATCCGGGAACCGTTTGGTGGGTTGTCAATGATCGTAGGGGTGATGAAGAAGCCCTTGCTGTCTGGGACAGAGTCGGAGCCAGCAATGACCTTGTAGCCGTTCTTCTTCACATCGTCGAAGAAGCCCTTGACGCGCTCGTATTGCATCTCGTTCTGAACCGGACCAATCTGAACGCCGGCGTCGTCGGGGTTGCCGACCTTGAGGGTCTTGGCGAAGGCCGCCATTGCATCGATGGTCTTCTGGTAGATACTCTCGTGAATGTAGATACGCTTGGTGGCCACGCAGACCTGGCCGGAGTTTTGGAAAGCACCGAGGACGAGCTCGGGAGCGACCTTCTCCACGTCGACGTCGGGAAGGACGATAGACGCATCGTTGCCGCCGAGCTCAAGAGTGACACGCTTGAGGGTATTGGCGCAGGCAGCCATGATCTTCTTGCCAGTTGCGATCGAACCAGTGAAGGAAATCTTGGCAATACCCGGGTGAGCGGTGAACATTGGGCCGAGACGGTCGTCACCGCCAAGGGCCTGGACGACACCAGGTGGGAAGACCTGCTGTGCGATCTCGATAGCCTTGAGGGCAGTGTATGGTGTGAACGGAGAAGGCTTGACAATGATTGTGCAGCCAGTAAGGATCGCAGGAATAACCTTACCCATGGAAAGGATCAATGGGAAGTTCCAGGGGCAGATAGCAGCGACAACACCGAGAGGAGTGTAGCGTGTGGTAATGACCTTGTCGTCATCCTCAACGACCTCCTCGGGGAGATTGAGTGCGTTGTGGTGGTGGAACCAGAGAGGAATACCTCGGACCTCGAACGCAGCGTAGTTGCGGGGCTTACCAGTCTCCTTGACAAGGAGATCGGTCATTTCCTCGACGTATTGTCCCCAGACCTCGCAGAATTCCATGAGCTTCTCCTTCCTCTTCTCAATCGGAGTCTGCGACCAAGACTCGAAGGCCTTGTTGGCCGACTCAACGGCGTCATCCACATCCTGCTGGGTAGCAATAGGCACATCCCAGTTTTTCTGCTTGTTGATTGGGTTTACGCCCTGGTGGAACTGATCGGCGCTACGGTTCTTGCCATCGACAATGTTGTAGAACTTGTCCCACTCAATGTTTGCGACCTTGCCTGGAGACATTGTGTATGTGCTGTATGCGATTAATGTGTGTTGGAATTGGTGCTGATAGAAAGGGTGTTAAACGGAGTGAGGAGAGAAACAGCACGGCAGATGATCTTTGTACCAGCAACAACTGGCGCAGGGTCAAGCTAGCAGCTGGGTTGCCACGCATTTTGGAGTAACTTCCGCGACCTTGTGGAGCCCCTCACTGCTCAGTGAGAGCCCCTCTGCCCCGCCAGCTGATGTCCCCTGCGCAAGCTTTGAGCTGTCCTTCACCGTTGGTCTTGCAGATGCCTTCCCGGACAGATCTTACCGTTTGTATTGAATCTTTCACAGCAGACCGCAGAGACACCACACATTACCTACCTCTCTTGACACAACGCAAAGACTTTCACAAATGTACCGTGAAGACTTACCGCAATCTCGTAGTACCACAGTGTTTAGTGAACCGATGATGGCGCCCAGACCTGTTCGTGGTCTCGACTTTGGTGATGGTGGGGTACAGGATCGGCACTTGTGGTTCCTATGGAACGCCGTGCATTACAAAGCATCGCACCATTCTCGAATCATGAATGGTGGATGACCGAGGTTAGCTATAGCTGATAGCCGGTACGCATCCGCTTGTCGAAGCTGGCAGACGTTATCGGCAGACGGCAGACATGGTTACTCACTTGATATCCACAAGGCAGTTACAGCATCAAAGGCGCGGTGTCTTGTGAGACACGATCAGCGCATTAGCACATTCTTCACCGCCAGAGCTGTTACGTGGCTGCATAATTGACCAAGCTCTTTCGACACGCCGTCAAAGCTCCTCCGGGTTCAGCATCCAAGTGCAACACAGATGCAGCGGTGAAGCACTCGAAAATATCGACCTGGTGAGTATTCCATCTCTGGTACATCTCGCAAGATCGCGGAAGAGCCCTATACAGCTCCACCACATCGGCATCTTGCTTCACCAATCCCCGTGGGGTGGCAACATGCTCAGTCATCACTGATAATGGAACGCGGTGCACAGTCGGCTTGAAGATATGTCAATGCTCATTGTCATGGAGCCATTGAGCTCTCATCGCTGCAGGCACCGAACGTGCCCAATCCCATTTCCATCATACCTTGGTCATGCTCACTGCTTCCAACGCTGTGGTTGATACATTGTCTGGCCACATGAGAACATCTGACTGTACCTCGCTATCATTTATGAGCTGCATCAGTATACGAAGTACTGCTGCGCCAATGGCAAGCTTGTCGCTGGTTCTGCCTCACACAACATGCCATCGGCATGTACAGTCTATGAAGGTCAGCATTTGCACATCTCTGACCGGGTAAGGACACTCACATAGCTCTCTGCATCGACCTTCATCTTTGGCCTCACATCGTTGAATTTCATGTCACTCTTCCCGACGCCTCTACAACCTTTGACCGCCTCCACCCTCTTCCTCAACCCGTACTTCTCTCCGACGCCCTCCTCCAATGCCTTCCTCGAAACAAAAGTAATCCCCGTACTCGGCACCATAGCACCAAACATCGGCCTCATCACCACCGGCTCCACCGTAGGGATAGACGCATTCGGATCGCCCATCTGCGCCCAAGCCACCATACCGCCCTTTATAACCAACTTCGGCTTGGTCCCAAAATCCGCCGGTTTCCACACCACCAAATCCGCCAATTTTCCCGGCTCAATACTCCCAATAATATGCCCCATTCCCTGCGCAATAGCAGGATTGATGGTATACTTACTAACATACCTCTTGACCCTAAAATTATCGGCGCCCGTCCCTTGGTCTTCCGGCAAGAATCCGCGCTGCATTTTATTCTTGTGTGCAGTGTTCCATGTTCTGAGAATCACTTCGCCGCATCGTCCCATGGCCTGACTGTCGCTGCTCATCATGCTGATGGCGCCGAGATCGTGCAGGACATCTTCGGCTGCGATGGTCTCGGCGCGGATTCGCGATTCGGCGAAGGCGACGTCCTCGGGGATGTTGCGCGATAGGTGGTGGCAGACCATGAGCATGTCGAGGTGCTCGTCGAGCGTGTTGCGGGTGTATGGACGTGTGGGGTTGGTGGAGCTGGGCAAGACATTGGCGTGCTCGACGACGGAAATGATGTCGGGTGCGTGCCCGCCCCCGGCACCTTCGGTGTGGTAGGTGTGGATGGTACGGTCCTTGAAGGCTGAGACGGTCGTTTCGACGAAGCCGGATTCGTTCAGCGTGTCGGTGTGGATGAGACATTGCACGTCTTCGGCATCGCAGACCGAGAGACAGGTGTCGATCGCGGAGGGCGTGGAACCCCAGTCTTCATGCAGCTTGAGACCGCAGACGCCTGCTGCGACTTGTTCGTGGAGGGGACCAGGGGAACTATCGTTACCTTTACCAGTAATGCCTACGTTGAGAGGAAGATGATCAATTGCTTGCAGCATCTTCTTGATGATATCAGCGCTGGGCGTACAAGTCGTGGCGTTTGTGCCGGTGGTAGGACCGGTCCCGCCACCGAGGAAAGTAGTGATGCCAGATGCGATGGCATCATTGGCTTGCTGAGGACAGATGAAGTGGATGTGGCTGTCGAAGCCACCATAGGTTACAATGCTACCCTCGCCTGCGACGACATCTGTGGTGGACCCCACAACAAGATTCGGATGCACGCCTTCCATAACATCCGGATTGCCTGCCTTGCCTACACCAACAATGTGGCCGTTCTTGATACCGATATCGCCCTTGACGATACCAGTGTAGTCGACAATCAAGGCGTTAGTGATAACAGTGTCCAGGGACTCCTTGTCAAGTCGACCGCTTGCTTGGCCCATACCATCACGAACAGTCTTGCCACCACCAAACGTACACTCATCTCCATATCGAGCAAAGTCTTTCTCAACTTTGATCCACAGATCAGTCGATCCAAGACGTACGAGATCGCCCGTAGTAGGTCCAAACATGCTCACGTAAGCCTCACGCTCCATTGAAAATATATCAATGTGATGTCCGTCTCCAGCAGGCTCAGGTGTGTGCGAGAAGCCGCCTTGCTGCAGCCTCTGAACCAAGGCATTGTCGTCGATTGTGTCATGTATGTGCCCACTTGCCAGATCATTGCCACCACTGATAACCTGATTGCCCCCAATCTGTACAAGCGTGACGGTTTTTGTGTCTCCAGGCTCGAAACGAATCGATGTGCCGGCAGGAATGTCGAGTCGGAAGCCCCTAGCTCTGAGCCTATCGAATTGAAGCTGCGGATTGGTCTCGATGAAGTGGTAATGCGATCCGACCTGTATAGGTCTATCGCCCTTGCTGACCACTTTAAGCTTGATCCTTCGTCGACCTTCATTCAGAGTGATGCGGGAGTTCTTCGCCGCTACTACCGCGCCGGGTTGATTCTGTGGTTCGTATGCAGAAGCATCTGCCAACGAGAACAAGTCTGGATTTGGGATTGGCAAGAAGCTGCCGTACAAGGCTCGCTCCAGGTCGCCATCGTCTGTACTGATAGGATTGTGGACCGTCACCAGGTATGTGCCCGTGGTAAAGGTTCCCTCCACCTGCAGCTCAGCTAGCGATTGTACGACAGATGGCAATACGTGCTTCCTGCCCAGCATTGTCTTGCCAAGCGACATGAGATCTGCGACGGAGTGGTGGCCATCTCGGATAAGCTGTAGGATATGAGTGGTGCGTATCGCACGCAGGAGAACAGACAGACCTCGTGTAGGTTGTTCGCTATGAGTGCCTTAAAATATCAGTATCAATTGTGTCTCCAATTCAGTATTGACCTACCAGCGCTTCAGCATGGTTCAACTTGACCCCGCGTGCCAACCTGCGTTGTGCCAGTAATCCGAGCTGGGATATGACAAGCTTGTCAATCTGTTATGCAATAGTTAGCAATTCCGTCCATGGCTCAGCATTCCATCATCTACTTCTCTTGGGGCAAGTTGCATCTCGAAAGAATGGTCTTCACAACGCTTGAGATCACATGGACATCCTTAGACAAAAATTCTTTGAGCAGCTGAACGGCAGTGGTGATAAATTCTCCGCTGTAGCCGCTTACACGGGCGGGGGTTGCGATAAGGCAGCTACAGCTTCATGATGGTCTTTTAAACAGAAATGACTAAATGCAGCACTGCACATAATGCTAGACGTGTAGGAGCCGCCAGTGGGTCAGTATTCGGCAGTAAGTATTGGATTTCGCCGGATCTGTTTTGCTTCACTATTCTACGCTTTCGCATCAATATCTGTCCCGGTGCCCTTTCCTACTCCATAGTATCCGCTCTCTCCGCGAACCTCCTCATTCGTCCTCTCAGCAACTAGCACGGTTTCTTCGATGTCCACTTTCGGACCGGTGTAGTTCTTCCGGCCATCGACGAACCATTGGAAGACTGCGACGATAAGGACGATCCCAAAGGCGACGATGCAGTAATTCATGCTACTACCCGTTACTGGCAGTACTGGCGGGAACAGAAACAGAACTGTCGTAACGACTACGTATATCAATCCAAGGATATTACAGAACCAGCCTAGGGGTTCAGGAAGGATGAACAATCGACTCTTTGGAAGAGCTTTCCTGCCATAGGCGACATTGATGGCGATCGGGATGCCATATGAAACACCCAGTGCGACGACCGAGCTATCGAAAGATCAGCACATACCCGGGTCGTAGTCAACTTATACGTACGCGCTAATGATGGCGTTGAAGGCACTGCTGCTACCAATTAGGATCAAGCCGAAGACAGTAGTAATGACAGTCGTCAGGATCAAGGCATTGAGCGGAAGACCAAGTTTCGGGTGAACCTTTGCAAAGAATTTTGATCCAGGCAAAGCTCTATCTCGCGCGAAAGCCCAAGTCATGCGGGTAGCCGCTGTCTGCACAGAAGTTGTAGCAAACAATAGGCAGGCCATTGGGAAGACCAGAAGACATATCGATCCGGCTCTTGAATTGGTGGCGTTGTACAAGATCTGAAGAAGAGGGCCATTGGGAGAAGTAATGACGTCGTCAATGTTACCAGCAGCGAAAAGCATGCAGATCAAGAAGATAAAGCCTGTTGCGAGACCGAAAGCGACGGCGTAGATCATGATCTTTGGTCCTTCGATGGCAGCATGCGGGATCTCTTCGATCATGTGTGCAACCGAGTCCTACAGCCGTCAGTATTCTAAGATACACTTAGAGCCCATTGCACCCACGAAAGCGGTAAGGGCGAGCCCTCCCTGTAACAAACCCAGAAGCCAGGCAACTCCATCAGGCCAGCCAGTCTCGTTGATGAAAAGCGCAAAGACGGTACTGGCACTATTGAAGTTCGGCGCAGCAGTAGCGAGCGCGACGATGCAGATAATGACAAAGCCGACGGTTGACCAGATGATGGTGAATTGGTTGAAGATGTGGAGGGACGAGTTGAGAAAGCCATTGATCAGGAACGAGAAGAGGTTGTATGCGCTGTAGATCAGGAATTGCTGCCATCTTTGAGGCGTGAAATCCGGGTTCTCCAGAGCGATAATTCCGAAGATGAATTGAGAACCAAGCAGGCCGCCTGCAGCGATCAGAGCTACCCAACCAGAAGTGTTGATCCAACCAGTGATATATGACAATAGTGGTTTCCAGCCCTCCGGAGCAATGACAGCGACCCAGTGGTATTGTCCACCAGCAGTTGGATACGCTGATAGGAACTCTGCCAGAGATGCCGCCAGACATAGATTGCAGACACCGCCAGTAAGGAAACCCCACACGACCGCTACGGAGCCTCCAGACGTCAACGCCAAGCTGAACGACCCACTGAGAGCACTCCATGTATTCAAGATGGTAAAGGCGAGACCAAGCATGGCCAAAGGCGAGAACTGTCTGTGGAGCTCTGCATGAATACCCAGTGCTGCCAACTGGGCATCATCCTCCATGGAGCTTCGTCGCGGTGCCATTGTGTGCGCCCTAACAAATCAGAATCGATGAACGAATGAAGAAGAGGGAAGGACAGTGGTGGCTAATGGTATAGAAGTCGGCCTTTGACACTGCAGGCCGGCTCAACAGCTGCGGAGCTGAACCGCCGTACAAGCTTGAAAGATAAGCATACCTGGGGTAGCTAGACTGAGTTCAGCACGGTCTCAACTCTGCAGATCCAGACCCTTGACAGCTTATAGCGTTCTACCAACCTGTGGGAATTTGACGTGCTTTTGCAGCCACTAGACGGTCATCAAGTGAGGGGTTGCACGGCGACATGGCTGGCCTGCACCAAGCTTCAACGCGTGCGTGATGGATCTGCAAGGCACATCGCTGTCCTGTTGCCGCTGCAATTGCAATCATCAACATCGCTTTCGCATGTCCTCGACGCCTTGAGTACCGCTGACGGAGCAGATCGTATCTCCAAGCTGGTCTTTGATGTAGATAAGGGAGCCAGCACGGCCCTCTGGAGATTTCAACCTGACACTGACCCGACATCGCCGGGGCTTTCTGCGGAAGTTGACCGTCATTGTGCGGAATATCGCCGCTCAAATATCAAAGGCAAGACCATAGATCCAGTAAAAGTACCTTCATGGTCACGCGCCGCAAGTATCTGTTCTCCAGAGTGACCGTATGAACTTCCTGTAGCTTGACTGCTGTTGCATCTGGCCCTGCTATAACTGTCTCTGCGCCACGGCTGACCGCTTGACAGCTCGATGGGAGGAGCGGAGATGACTGGTTACAACTCTACGGAACGTTGCGGTTGACATGCAGAGAGGTGCAGAACATATAGGCAGCAAGAGAGCCTATCAATTGACGCTGAGCTGACTTTTCAAGTAGAGGATAGGCTTGCGGTAAGACCATTCGACAAGGCTTTTTTCCTGAGCCGAGGTCCGCAGAACTTACAATATGTTGACAGGGTCCTCAAAGAATTGACATATCAGACCTTACGGCTTAGATCAACTGTCAAGCGCGCGACTGGGGATCATAAATACAAATGACGATCTAAGCACTCTTCGTACGTTGCTCGCGAGTCGGATGAACCAACTGATCCGCTTCGGCAATGTGACAGTCTAGTTGAGTGATCATACAATCTTCTCGGTCGAATGAGGGGTCTTGCAGACTTCGATGTCCAGGTGTTTCGTCATATCCAATATTTCTAAGCAGAGATGCTCTACTAGTTTTCCAATTTTAAGACCAGCTCGATTGCTGTCAAATTTCACAAACCAATCAATTCGATCAATCACTACCACGATGGTCCAAAATAAAGGCCTCATCTTCAAAGCCGTGCCAACTGGCCTGCCGGAAGCTGGCAAGCACCTGGCTGTCGAGAATCGCGACTTCGATGTCGAGCAGGCCCCTCCTTCAGGTGGAGCTACCTTGAAGATCAACTACGTCTCTTTCGACCCATACCAAAGAGGTCGGTTGCGATCTCCGGAGATCAAGTCATACTCACCGCCATTCACTCTTGGACAGCCCCTCACGAACCGAGCTATAGCAACTGTTGTCAAGTCAGACAACCCAAAATTCAAGAGCGGGGATGTGGTAGTCGGCGATCAATTGAACATTGAGGAGTACCAAGTGGTCGGTAAAGAGAAGCTCGAGAAGGATGTCAAGCAGCTCAACAATCCGTTCAATCTCGATCCAAAGCTGTTCATTGGCGCGCTAGGCATGCCAGGTCTGACTGCGTACAGCAGTCTGTACGATATCGGTCAACCGAAGAAAGGAGAAGTCATCTTCATCAGCGCTGCCTCAGGTGCTGTCGGACAACTTGTTGGACAGATCGCAAAGCACGAAGGACTGAAAGTTATCGGCTCCGTAGGCGACGACGAGAAGCTCAAGTTCATCAATGAAGAGCTCGGCTTCGAAGGCTTCAACTACAAGAAAGAATCAACCGCAGATGCCCTCAAGCGACTCAGCCCAGATGGAATTGATATCTACTATGAGAATGTCGGTGGTGAGACTTTGGAAGCCGCCATCAATGCCATGAAGCCATTTGGCAGAATTGTAGCTTGTGGAATGATCTCGCAATACAATCTGCCTCCAGACCAGCACTATGGTGTCAAGAACCTCATGCAGGTAGTGGGCAAGCGGTTGACCATACGCGGATTTATTGTCGGGGATGCGAACATGGGACCGAAGTATGCGGCAGACCATCAAAAGAATGTTCAGAAGTGGATCCACGAAGGGACCTACAAGCCAAGGATGAGCATCACTAACGGCATCGACAATTCGATCGAAGGTCTGCTTGGTCTCTTCTCTGGCAAGAACTTTGGAAAGGCGGTTCTGGAAATTGCACCTCTTGGGTAGGCTACTTTTGAGCTATTCTGTAGTCCCAAGGTACTGTAGATAGTTCTGCCTTGACATGATGTCAACCATGAAATGAACTTCGAGAATTTGTTCTTTACAGCGAGGCAGTTTCAAGGCTCAGAGATGCGGAAACCCTCAGCAATTTCCCGCTCATCACATGCCTGTACAGAGGTCATGCCCTTGGAGTAACCATATAATTAAGCTTGATGCAACGGACATCTGATGCCGACCGAAGTTCCACCGGTATTAGGCCTCTGTACCAGACTAGCGTTTATGCAACGAAGAAGGTACAGTAGCTCTTGGAGGCGCGTGCAGTGGTCGTGCACAGGCGCAATTCTAGCCTTATCTCGCGCCTCGAAACTGAATTGTTACTGTAGGGAGAAAGGAGCATTACCCGCTACTGGAAGCGTCGACAGAGTGTGTTCTCCCCTAATACGGCCCAGAACATGTCCTGTCTTTCGTCCGTACACCATTGAATCCTAGTCGCAGCCCTGTTGAGCACTTCGTCATACGCTGACGTCGCTCGTCCAGTATAACAACATGGACACCAAAAACTTTGCTCGATCAAATGTGCGGATAGGTTCATAGCTTTATCCGCACTGCAGCAGGTACCTTGTACTTCATGCCCAGGGGTTGTTTCATGCGGCTGGCGATCGCTGTGCATATCCCGACGTTTTGATACGGCAGCTCTTGCTGACGTTGATGCCAGTCTTGCCTCATACCGGTCGCGTGTGGTCGTTACCAGCCAACATTCAACGGGCGCGTTAATACGATATGATCTGTTTGCTGACTACAGGATCGAGCTGGACAAGGCTCCGGCAACTCTTGAGATATCCGAAATACCGTACGAATCGGGTTGTGCCGTTCAACGGGGACCCAAGGATTGTCTCACCACTTGGCGGTACATGCCACAGACCTTTTGAGGTGATGGCTGACTCGGTTCCCTGACAATTTCCTGATCACTCATCACCTTTTGTGGCCTCATCCCATCCGGCTGCCCTGCTAGTCTCCTACCGCATGCCTGCCCCCCTCTTCCCTTACCCGGCGTGCATGGTCATCGGACGAACTTCTAAGCTTACTCCGTCTACTGGTGCAAGGGACGAACGGCCGTACAAAACCTTGCCAACGCTGGCCTTGACGTGGTTGATTGGTAAGTTTCAGATACCCTGACTGACCGAGTACTGGCATGTATCCTCTGAATCGTCTTTGCCCTCCAACTCCAGCCGTTCGGGTCAATAACCGATCTAGAATGTTATAATTGTTCTTTACCTTCCTTATTCTCTTCTATAAAGACATACGACGGCTCGGCTACTTTTTCTGGTACTACTTGCGACATACCAGTTTGCACAGCATGGCCACTGTCGCTGCAACAATGACTACGGCAGCTTCGAATACCAAGGGTCGCAAGCGCAAAGCAGCCGAAGCCGATATCGACGAGAAGCCTCGAGGCCGACCAAGAAAGAACTCCAAGGATGAATCTGCTGCAGAGGTAAGCATTGGCTATGAAACCTAGTCTTTTGTGCAGTTCATGTTCGCTTGTAATCGCCATGCTTGGAGCCCTTGCTTCAATGCTTCCTCTCCATAAGCACGAGCATGGATTACAGCCATTGCCCGGATGTACTGGGCTGTGAGGCAGCTTCTCTTATGCAACTCTGTTCCCTTCATTGCGCAAGCATGCACGATCTCAGCAGTCATGGGTCTAATATGTCTATCAGCGCCGGCGCACCCAGATCAGACTTGCTCAGCGAGCATACCGCCAACGGAAGGAGACTACCATCGATGAACTTCGGCAACGAGTGTCAGAGTTGACCACCACGATTGAGATGATGAATCGATCACTTCGAGACTTTGCACAGAATGCAACTCGGCGAGGACTTCCACAGCAGACCAAGTTAGAGCTGGACGAGATGGTACAGAAGCTGGCACCCTTTGTCACCACTGCGAGGAACCCTGGCAAGTTCGCACCCCTGCCTGGCTCGGAGCTCATGCAAAATCTAAGTGCCGTGACGGTCGATCCTATCAATGGGGAATACAACGACGTTACCGTATCCGTAGACCAAGATGAGCACGTCGATATTGGCATGGGATACTCATTGATGATGAACGGGCAAGACATGTCTTCACAGTCCTATCAAGAGCCGGAGATAAAGCAGTCCAGCAGTATCGACGAGCACACTGCCAGTCAGGACTATCAAGCACCCATGCCGTTACCTGTTTTCGGCCCCAGCATATATCCATCTCCTGTCCACTCCGCCAAAGACGAAATACTTACCGAGGAGCAGCAACTCGAATCTCAACTCACGCAAATCGCACAGCCATTCCTTGACAGTACAAACTACGAATCCGCTCTCATTCCCCGATCACTCTCCATTCACCCAACTCGCACCTACTCGCACTATGAAAAATCCTTCGCCCGCCGGCTCCAACGTGGCTGTATCGAGACAGGCTGGGAACTGATCAACGACCCCTCCCGTGCTCCACAGACCTACAACCGCGTCTTCCGCCTCACCCAACTCCTCGGCCGCTCCCACTCCGCCATGCGCCACGCCTTCTCCCTCGCCATCAAGCGCACCATCAACGACACGCTCGATTCCGCCGCTTCACCCCTAAGCCATGTCGGCGGTGCAGGCTTGCACTTCCCCGACGACCGCTCCGGCTGCCGTCGCTCCGCCCCGCCCTCCGCGTCCGGCGCCGGCGCCATGCTCGACAGCATCGCCTCCACAATCCCCGGCTTCGAAGGCGAATGGCTCGACCCACACGACGTACAAGGCTACCTGCACTCGCGCGGCATAAAAGTCGACGGGGCCGCATCCTTTGTCCACGCACGCTTACCCATCGGCTACCTCACGTCCCCGCAGCATCTCGTAGCAGTAGAAGCGCACATCGCGTCCCTGGACCCGAACACGCACGCGCTCGAAGAGGCAGAAGATTTCCACCGTCGCTTCCTCGACGCGCAGAGCCCGGCCCGCATCATGGACCGCGAGGCAACCCGTCCCGGCACGGCGCCGCAGACGGGGAACCTGGATCTGCAGAGCCTCGGGCTGTGGAACGCTGAGTTGGGACAGCTGGATCTGGGCAGCTTAAGTGATCTGATGGAAAGCCCTGCCTTGAACTTCTTCACTATCCCTGGTACGGCCAGCTATGATGCTGTTTCGCCCGGCGGATCGGGAGGGATGCAGGGGAGTAGTGAGGGGAGCGCTGGCGAGGAAAGGCAGAGTGGGTCGAGTGGGAGCCAGGCGGGGAGTGTGAGTAGTGCGACGAGTTTGGAGAGCATGGGACGGAAGGATGAGGGGGAGGCGTTGAACGTTACGCTTGAAGTAGGGAAATTGATGAAGGGGTTGTTGCTGGGTAGTGTTTGTCTTGGACGGGCGCCTGGTTTCAGGAGGGAATTGGTGGATGCTGCGGTCAGGGCGAGCGTGGTCATGAGTCTCTAGGCAGATGGGTGTTTTGGGGGAAAGCTGTATAAAAGGCTGCGGGAGTCACTTCATGCATGGGACATACTGGTGACGATAATGAATCTATGTCTATTCTCCTCAGACTTCTCGCCTCTGTACAGTGCCTTCTGGCTATTCTAGAACTTGTAGACCTGATCCTTTTCATAGCCCAGCTCCTTCAGGTATCCGTCCAATTCACCCTGATCTTGCGGGCTCTTCTTCGTTCCACTGATGGCCTTGTATAAGCCAGGTGGACCGCAGACAAAAACCTTGACGTTCTCCTCCTTTGGACCGGGGATGACAGTCTTGAGCAACTCCTTGGTCACGAATCCCTTGCCACCCGACCACTCCTTTGGCGGGTTGTCCAGGACGAAGAATGCCCTGAATCTATCCGGGTATTGGTTCTCCAGCTGCTCCAGCTCTTTCTTTAGGATGATGTCCCCTTCGCTGACACTTCCGTACACAAGGGTGACCTTGGTCTTGTCCTGAGGATTCTTGAAGACGGCCCTGCATAGCTGCCACATGGGCGTAATGCCGGTTCCACCAGCGATCAACGCGATGTGGTTGTGCTTGTTCTCTTCCCAACGGTACTTTGGTATCGGGCCCTTGATCTCCAATGTGTCACCAGGCGACAAGTCCGTAATATGCGTGCTCATTGGTCCATTGGGGTACTTCTTGATGATGAAGTCAAGGTAGCCCTTTGCATCCTCGTCACTGACCGGCGTGTAAGGTCGGATCACAGGCTTCTCCATGTCCGGTCCCTTGAACTTTGTGATCAACGCCGATGCGACGTCCACTCCTGACACGGCGCCCTCGTCGCCCAATGTGAAGCGGACTTTGTGCGTGTTGTGGTTTAGCTGCTCATTGTTCTCAACTTTCAGGGAGACGAAACCCTGGTCGCCGCCCTTGAAGATTTTTGGTGGCGCAACGCCGACTTTGGATGCGACCTCGCTCACGGAAGGAGTCGAGCTGGAGTTGAGGTAGAAGTAGGTGCCTGCACCTGCCGTAGCGGCGACACCGCCGAAGAGAAGTGCGTTGGAGTTGGACTTGGGTGCTTCGGTGGCATAGCGGCGGATGTGCTGGGTTTGTCAGCTACCAAGTATGAAGCTTGAGTTACCTGACAGGCGGGCATGAGGGGAGTCTTACGCTTTGGGCTATGCGCGCAGTGCGCTGGAATGACCGGGCGAACATCTTCGCTGTACGGTTTGGCAATTGAGGCGATCAGAATGCGGTGGTAAAAGAAACAGAGCTGCAGGGACGAGGTGGAGGAAAACCCGAGCTTCGTCTCAAAACGATGATGCAATTGCCCATTGGCTGAGGTGGAGCTCCCGCTTTCGGTGTCCGTGATAAAATCTCGAAAGCCTCTTGGTACAATGCTTCGTTCTTCATGATCAGATTGATTCCATGGAATTATTGCTGCAGGAGCACACATTGTGGATATTGTACAAAAGAGCTGAGGTCATCTCCACACAATAGCATCCTCGCTGCCAAACCTCTCTCTGCTGTCCATTGGCCTCTTTCCCAAAGCTTCCGGACCCCTCTTATCAGTCCTCAACCCCCTAATTCTACAGGATATACTCTTGCACAAGTTCCTACAGGCAGTCCTGCTAGTGATCACATATACCACCAGATTCCAGAAGCCCTGCAGTGGAAACATGAATCCTGCAACGTAGCTCAATTCCCAGCTGACCTTGCCGGGATGGACGAGAGAGTAGACTCTGTTGACACTGCTTGGGACCCAAGTAACAATCAGGGCGATATAGAAGAGGAAAGCTACTCGAGCGTATAGCCAGGCTTCCGGGTTGATGCTGTCTTCTGCTACCTTCCTCGTGTATGATCGGACGCGGAAAACCGCAGGTAAGGGCACGTCTGGATGGTCTAGCGACTTGAAGCTATGAGTCGACTGTGCATCGATGTCTGTGTGATATTGTGGAGACGTCTCGATATCTGATTCGAAAGGTAGTGCTGGTGGTGCCCCTGCGACGGCCATTGGTGCAGCACTGGAGGGTTCGCTCGTGACATGAATCGACGTGGTGACGACAGCCTTGAAGGGATTCTCATTGAGAGGGTTGAGATAGCCGGAAAGCTGATGGCGACGATAATAGATGAGGAAACCAGCTCGAACGTAGATTATCAGTGCAAAGAGTATTGCCAGCCTAGTATTGGTGAGCCGAAACAGACTGTAGAAGGATAAGTGAACGACTAACCATATCCAAGCATACAAGAAGGCAAAGCGCATGAAGTTCCATCTCTCACTGATCCAGCACCAAATTGTCGCTTGGCCATAGATGCGGCCGCGATCAGTAGCAGATACGAAGATGAAGACAAAGGCCGGTATGAACGAAAAGCCGTAGCAGAAGACTAAATACCACATATCTAGTCGTCTGAAGTGCTCGATAGAGTAGTCGTGGAAGAAGGCGAGATACACGTTAATGGCCATACAGAAAGCCCATAAGCCATCGACTCCTAGGAACCTGTAAGGTATGAGGGAATGGCTTCAAGCCTTGACTGCGAGTTGTGGACTTACATCTGGACAATGAATGCCTGCGCCTGGCATACGCTGCTGCTCTCGCCCGATAGAGGACCAACATCAGCTATCAGTGCGGCGATACATGTTCCTAAATTGCCGAACCCGGCGAAGAAGATGAGACGATTGATGGGCTTATTGAAGCACGGCGTTGTGAGATAGGTGACCGCGATGAAGATGATGCTTAAGACCGAGATGGCCGAATTCACACGCTCCGTGACGGTGATAGCATGGAGCTGACCAGGAGCCAAGCTATCTCCCATGGCGTTCATCACTTGGGGTAGCAGTGTTGATACGAAGAGTCCGGCTGTAGCTAGCAGTCCAGACTGGAATTGGGCACATCGAGTGGGAGTGAAAGGAGAGATTGGGAGAACAGATCGACTTCTATCTCACTGACCTTGCCTGCGAGGCCCAAGGAGCGACCCCTCAACCACAAGCGAAGATCTACTGTCGTGATGTAGTTTCGCGTGTGGCACGGTTTGAACGAGATCACTCAGACTAAGCTTTACAGCAAATAGGTGAGAGACACGGTTGGAGGGAGCGGTCCGTCCAGTGAAAGTGCTTGTCTGATTTGACATTTCGAAATAGACGAGATATCCAACAAGGGACTGTGTATCTGTTACAGGGAGTGGGTCAGCAGCTGGGAATTAGTGCTGGACGACAAGGCTGTAGCAGGCGGTGATCGTGGAGGGGGAATTGCAATTGTGCCTCAGCGACGGCCTTCAACCTGGCCAGAATTGTTTGCCGACTTGTGAAGAGGGTCGTGAGATGTTGGAAGTTGTGATCAATCTGCATGATGATGTAGTGAGTGTAGGAGAGACACAGGTGAAGTGGGACGGAGGCGGAACTATTGGCGTGAGCTTGCAGATCCCAACGTGGTCGACTGTAGGTCCCTTCGTAAGTACCGGCGATGCCAACATTAGAACAAGCTCGATATCTACTCGAGGTAAACGTTTGTTCGCAAGATGACAAGGTGAAAATTAGGAGCAGATCCCTTCACAGACCTCGCCTTGTGAGAGAGGTGCTTCAGATCACGTGACTCATAAGTAATCTACTCCAAACCAAAGTGCACAATCCTCATGACGAGCATTCTCATGGTAGAAACTAAACATTTATGAATATGTATCGCGAAGTGAAGCTATTTTCTTGCTTTGTAGCGTCTGCCAATTCCTTATATCCACACCTCGTCGGCACATGCCATCTACTCGTCATCGTAGACAGTCACGTAAGTGACCGGGCAAGCCGGAGCGGCAGTTGGCTCTTCTGGCGCATCAGTTGGCACAGGTGAGACGTCGGTGGCAGTAGGCTCGGGGTATTGAGTGGCAGTTGGCTCAGGGGCCTCATCAGTGGTAGTTGGGACAGGGGCGGCGGCGCTGGACGAGGTGGTAGGCACGGATGTAGCTGCAGTAGTAGTGTCGGATGGAGCGGGAGCGTCAGCAGTGCAGCTGATATCATAGAAGGTGATGGGGCTGTCGGCGACTGGGTTGACGTTGCCAGCGAGAGGTGCAGAGTAGCAGAGACACTGTCCGTTGCCGAAACCGAAAGACTGAGCAGTCTGCTGTGTGCACAGAGCCTTACAGGCATCGAAGGTGGCGTACTTGCCAGATCCGTCGAAGTAAGATGTAGGAGGCTTCTGGAGGTCGTAACCCTTCTGACCACATGAGGCATTACCAGTTGGGGCAGGGGTAGCGTCAGTGGTGGCGGTGGCCGAGCTAGATGTGATGGGGCTCTCAGTCACAACTGGAAGAGTACCGGCAGGAGCTGAGACGATGTCGGATGCAGTGCTTGAAGCCTGCGCAGTGGTCGAGGGAGTAGTAGCCGGGGCAGCAGCGTAGGACGAGGATGAAGGAGCAGAAGCGGGCGCATCAGCGGCAGGAGCAGCGCTGGAGTCATCGTCACGCTTGCAACCAGTCTTAGCAGTGAGCTCAGCTGGACAAGCAACTCTCTTCCAGTCGACACTTGGGTTGTCGGCGTTGGCGAACCATCTGAAACGGAAGTTGCAGCCACCAGCAAGAGGACCCCAGGATGCACATGAGCTGGCATCGCTGATACCTCCATATCGCTGTCCCTGCTGGGCAGATGGCAGAGTCTTTGAGCAGCCGTCGAAGATACCGAGACCACCACCTGGGATGGCAAGATCGAACTGGTTGTCACCCAGGTCACCACCAGTGTTGGTAGACTGCACGATCATCTTCTTGCCAGCGACAGTGCCGCTCGTAAAGGTAAGTCTGCGAGAGTCAGCATGGTATCATACGGCCGTGTGGTACAGTTCGTACTCGTAGCATGCGCAGCAGCTAGCGCTCTCGGCTTGCCCAGCGAGCTTGACAGCGGCAAAACCATAGGCCAGGCTGTCGTTGACCTCCCACGGGGTCTGGTCATTGCACATGTATGCACTGCCCCCGGCATCGCAACCATTCTTCTGTGTGTCGTCTCCAGCAGTCAACTTGTTGCCAGTGGCATCGCACTGAGCGACAGGGGCGGAGACTGCGGCCTTGCCAGACCAACCGCAGGAAGGCTTGCAGCAGTCCCAGTAGCGAGTGGTCTTTCCAGAGCCAGACGATTGGGCACCTGCAATGCTGGCAAAGCCAGAGGCCAATGCCAAGATGGCGACAGTCTTCACAGACATGGTGTTTGTGATAAAGATATGGTCGAAAAGAGCGTGATAGGAGGTCCCAGACCTGTTCTTCTGAAGATTATCTGTAAAGAATGGACGACTGCAAAGAGTCTTTGAACGAGTGAATGAGCAACAGGCGGGAGCGTGAGAAAGCAGAATCAGTCAGAGGAAGAGACAGAGGTGATATGGTTCTTCTTGGAACCCACTTGTCGGCGCCTCATCATCAGACCTACCTAGACTAGGCTTGTGTTGTGAAGGGCACTCCCGTGATTGTGGACATGGGTCAGATGAGATAGAATGAAAATGGGTATGCAAGCAATCTCGGCGAGGACGTAAAAGGCTGGAAGGAGAGCCTACCCTAAGAATTGAAAGAATCCGAGTGGTCGAAGGAGGTTCATGGCGCTGTTGTGAAACAGCGAGCACACATCAAGCTTTGCAGATTCACATATTCCCGCGGTTAGCTCGGTTGGGAATTACGTTGTAATTTAAGCAAGTCGTAGAAATCGATTCGATTGTGTACGACTTTGATCCCCATCGTGTCCACCATCGAGAAATGAAAATGGAGGAAAAAGTGAATAGACTTCACCTCGATGTTAATGAGCAGTGGGCGAGGGTTTGGTCGTTCACGAAGAAGTCATGGCCGTTACAGAGTGGAACAAGTGCAAGCGTAGGAGTGTGCACTGACTGTCGATGCTCAGGAACGCTTTCCCAATGGAAAAATTGACAGCCACGGCGCCAGCGAGTCATGCCTCTATTGACCCTTGAAGCCAGTCGAGACATGGCTGTGCCTGTTTCCATCAGAGCAACGGGGAGGGTCTACTGTAGCACAGGCTTCGATCATGCCTGAGTACGTATACTGCTCAACCAAGATCGAATTGTCAGGATTCGGAAAGTTACGAACTGTGGCCTGCAATGCGGAAATGTTGGCTATGTTCAGGCAGACCTCCCAATCTGCATATGGGGTATCATGGTAGTGCTCGGTATGCCGCGTCAAGAAGCGGACAGGCTGTTCTGAGCCTAATGAATAGCCATAGGAAAGGGCGATGGAGAGATCAATGTCCGCTGCTGGATCTTGGCGCTTGCATGTCTGGATCAGCTCGGAAGGCTCTCTAGGTAAACGACTGGCCACGTCACCTAGCCTCAGATGATCGATACTGGAAAGAATATGCCGACTTCTTTGATGGTAGAGGCGCTAATCCGATCACGGTGATGCTTCTCCAGAGGTTCAGGGCTCCCGAGGGAAAGGCTGTCCGAGTGGTGATAGGGTGCTGGCCTACTCCCTTCCCGGCATCTGGTCTACTCAACTCTGTTGGAGCGTTCCAAGCACATCTCTCAGGTTATGACCTGTCCAAATACACGGCGAGCGAGATCGGCGGGATCTTCAGCGTATTTGCATATCTGTACTTCTTTGGCGGATTGTTTAATAGGATCAGCCTTCGACCGCTATGGCTCTGGGAAACTCCTCTTGATCGGAGCTGTCGGGCTCTCCATATCGTTACTTGCGACAAGCTTCTGCTATAGTAGGTATCCCGTTTCTCGTCAGTAAGTCCACCCTGAATTAGTTAGAGTACCACGAATACTTTCTCGCCTTTGGTCTGCTCGGTGACCTCCCCTCGTCCTTCCTGTGGACTGTTTGTGTAGCTGTTCCCGGCCATTGGTATAGCACTGATCAAGTGCTAGCGACTGGGCTAGCTACTACTGCCGGAGGTATCGCTGAGATCGGTTTTCCCACGCTGTTAAGCAGTCTGACACCTAGGCTAGGCTTTCCATGGACAGTACAGATCCTGACCGCGGTCGCCGCCACATGCCTGGCCACAGGCCTCAGTTTTGTCCGTACGAGGCTGCCGGAGAACAAAACAGCACATCTGACGGCCGACTGGGAGGGGTTTCAAGACTTGCGCTTCACGGTAACAATGATCGCTACCTTCATTCTTGATTGGGCCATTCTTGTACCTGGCGCATACATCACGACCTATGCCGTCTCAGTTGGGATCAGTAGGAATATTGTGATATTTTATTGCTAATCATGAACCCAACAGCCATCTTTGGTCGGGTCGTGCCCAGTATGGCTGCGGATGTGCTTGGTCGGTACAACGTCAACATCATCTGCTAGGTTGCTCGCTTTTCATTCTGGGCGTTTGGTTGACGCCAGGTGATTCCATCGCGTCTGTGATAGTGTTCCCGGTATTCCACGGCTCCTTCAGCGGACCGGCGTACAGTCTCGCACCGGTAAGCGTAGCTCGACTATGCCGGAAAGAAGATTACGCTACACAGTACGGAACGGCTTGTGGTATTGTGAGCTTCGCTACCTTGTTTGGGTCATCCTTACCGGGACTTGTGCTGGGCACCGGACCTGGCAAGAATCATCAAGCGCTGGTGTTCTTCTGTGGCGTGGCATATATTGTGTCAGCAGCGCCCTTCGTTGTCGCCCGAGTCATCTGTTGTGGCGGGTCGTTCAAGACTGTCTTCTGATGGAAGCGGCACGTAAATACAGCAGATACGTCAATCAGACTTGTCAAAGCTATGTGGGTCGTATGCATAGTATTACAAGTCGTTGTCTCGCGCTGGTGGTATTACAAGAACAAATGAAAATATTCGACGCCTGCATCATGCTCCCTGCCCCTCAACCCACAACCACACCCCTTTACCCGCCTTGCCCTTCCAACCCAGCCCAGCGACCCCATTTCTCACATCCCTCACAAACCCTACAGGTCCACAGGCCACTGTGCCCACTTCGCCCTCCGCCTGACCCACCACCTCCTTCAACACCTCGTCCATACCCGGCCTTCCCCTCCTCACCTCTGCCAGCCTCGGTCCCTCCTGTCCAACCACACTCTGCAATCTCGCCGCATGAAGTCGCCACTCCCCCTTTTCCAAATCCTGGCTGTCCGCCACCACACTCGCCTCCCTCGTCGCAATGACAGGCGTAAAAGCCTTGACGACCGCCCTCTCGTCCTCGCTCATTGTGCCGTCCGTACCCCTGCTACCAGGCTGCGACCCGTCTTCGCTCCCCTGCGCACTCATCTTAAAAGACGTAACGTAGATCTGCACCGCCACTTCTATCCCCTTCGCATCGAGACGCTTCACCGCGGCGCTCACCTCCGTGAGCAGTGTGCGCACGACAGCTAGACGACGCACGACCCAGACGAATCTGACGCGACGGATAGGCAGCGTAGCGCCGGCGCCGACTTGCTCCGCGAGGGACTGCAGCAGGGGAAGCGTGAACGTGACGCCTGTCCCAGCGGAGAGGAACAGGACGGTTTCGAACGCCGACACGGGCGGGATATGGGAGGAGTAGGGACCGTCGATCATGACTTTTGCTTTGGCTTGGGGCTGTGTGGGAGCCCGTGGGCCGGCGACGGACGCGGCGCGCTCGGTTTCGACGGCGGTGAAGCGCGAGAGGATGCGGGTGAAGCCTCTTTCGGCTTTGAGGAGGCAGATGATGCTGCCGTTGCGGGAGGTGGGCGTGGAGACGATGGTGGCCGGGTGGGATTCGCAGGGGGCGAAGGAGGGGAAGGAGAGGAGGACGTGGGAGCCCGGTGTCCAGGTGAAGTTTGGCTTCGGGATGAGGATCTTGGTGAAGCCTTCTTGTTCGTCCGAGTCACCAGGGAACGGATAGAGGGTTGCGGTTGGGGAGCCAACAGAGCGGCGGTGGAGGAGGACGACGAGGCGATACAGACGATCTGCGAAGTAGAGGGCTAGGGGCACGTAGAGATAGATCTTTGTGCGGGGTTCTTTGGAGGTCGGAATATGGGTGATCAGTAGACCGAGAAAGGCGAGCCAGCAGATTATGTGCTGGATCACGAAGAGCTCGTAGCACAGTCGTCGCAGAGGGGAGATGGAGGACAAATTGATCCATATGAGGAGGACGAGTGCGGCGAGCCCAGTGGGGACACAGGGTCGAGCAGTCCAGGTCAAATCGAAGATGGAGCCCGAGAAGGCGACATAGAGGTAGGCGAAATGAACGATGGCGAGGAACAGGAGAGATCGAGCGACCCAGCGGTGAAGGACGTTCAGACGTTCGTATGATATCCCAGTGAGCAGCGTGATGATGTTGTTCTTATTGATGAGGGCGATTAGGAGTGGAAGTTGTGCAACAGCAAGCCAGCCTGCCCGGAAGCCACTGGACATGAGACTCGAGGAGGAGGAGTAGAATTGAAGACCTAGTAGGAAAGCGATATAGCACGTGATCAACAGAGAAGTGCCTAATGGTGCGACTGTAAATGTTGAAGAGTTTGGTGTGGCCTGGACGTAGCTCAAGGATCTGAACAGCTGCCTGATATACACACGTCCTCTTTTGAAAGGATTGTTTGACTTATCGACGACGGGCCCGCCAGCTGCAATACGTCGTAGTCTGCAGTCGATCAGCATGCGTTCGCTGTCTAGTTGATGTTCTTTGCTTACCTCAACCATAATCGTAGCCGATCGAATCGCTGTATACATGCTGCAAGAAAAATGACTACCCCAGCGCCGAACCAGAAGTAGACGTCATAAGGCTCGTACTCGTAGGTTTGTGTCCCGATCTTGAACTCTCGTGTGATAAGAGTGCTCGACTCCATTATGTCTGAAGATTCAAAGAAGCGTCGGGCTGTCACAAAGGCATGGAGAAACCGCAAAGTGAACAGATGGGGAAGCACATGGCATAGATAGCATACCGCGACCTACCTTTCACAGAGTCTACCGGCTTTGCAACTATCCGATGAAGATGCGCTATAGATTCAACAGCCCTGTGGACGATTGAAGCAGTCTGGGCAATGGTGACCATGGCATTCGAGGCTTTGTGTGGCAGACGGATACATCGTCTCCCGGCCGTTAACCATAAATCCTACAACAGATTGGCTCATGGTCTAGCTTGAAATTGCGCATCGTTGGATAAGCTCTCAGTTAGTGCCATTGCAGTATTTGATTTGAAGACGGATACTACCGCGAGTTCGTCGAGCTGGTGTGGACGTTGTGTGGTTGCTTGCCAGGTATCGACGTTTGTATGGCTTCTGGCAAAGCATTTGCTCTAAGACATTGAGGGGATCGCCCAAGATATGCTCATCGTAGTGGCTTGATCGGCGTGCTCCAGCTAGGACGATGAGGAGCTGACGACTGTCATGACACTTTGATGATCCTCGCCGAGGTCGAGGGACTGGACAATCGTACCACTGCTGCTGAAACGCAGTCCCTTGACATGCTCATTCTGGCATATGTTCCAACGTCCCTAACGTCTGCGTTCTGGACGGAACCTTTACAACGATAAGATACAGCCATAAGGCTGAACGGAATGACGACGGTGGAGATTCATGTTCGATATTACGAACAGATGGTCACGCTGATGGTGTTGCTGACTGACCACCCTCAAGGTTTCCGAAAGAAAAAATTCCTTGGCGGGGAGTGGCTGGTGAGGACCAAAAGTTGAACGTGATCGAGTCCGAAGTACAATGGACACATCAGGTTCTCGTAATTAATCACGCGCAGGTAAATATGGTCAGTCTTTTGTTTCCATGTCTTGCATGATGTTTTCAATGTTTCTTAATGACTTGTTTCATTGAGTTTAAGAGGGTACATGATAAAATGCTGCTGGCTGGATATTCGGGAAAGCTCGATCATTTGGTTCTATCATAAATTTTGGTCGAAGACAGAGCAGAGGCGAAGAGCGAAAGAATCTCAAGAGAATGGGGTCGGTCAATTCTACAGCCCAGCTGGCGCCTATATCACTGGGATCCAGCGTGGTGGGCTTCATCTCCTTCGCCTTTACCTTTGCCACTTTCCTCCGAGTGTTCTGGGAGAATCTTACGACCGTATTCAAAGCTGGACGGGAGTCAAAGAACATTCTCACGACCTTACGGGTAGAACTAGAAGAGGAACGTAGTTCCCTACGTGAGCTGAAGAGACATCAGAGGTCGAGGGGTCCTGAGCTGTCACAAGATGTTTTTCGGGGTCCGGAACTGGACGATGCCACAATCAGAAATCTACAGAGCACAGTCAGACGCTTGACGAGACGGTTTGAAGATATGGAAAGACCGTTTCTGGCTGATGAGAACGAGTTGGCAAGGAGGAAAGCTCGGCAAAGACGAAGGTCAAGTCGCGCAAGAAGCAGTACCCGGCAACGAGATCCCGATCTTGATTATGAAAAAGGCAGGAGATATCAAACAGATGGATACGAAAGCGAAGATGAGAGGGTGGAAAATCTGTACAGTGATATTAGCTTGAGAAGGCGGCTCACGTGGCTGAATTGCCGGAGCGAGGCGAGGGAGATGCTGAATGCCATGAACAGAGTGCAGTGAGTCCAGATGATGCCTGTAGCATGGAATTATGCTGATTACAATCAGGACAAGGAGAATAGCCAGACAAGTCGGCGAGATCGCTTGCATGCTCCACTCCTATAAAGATACCTTGGATGACATGAGGCACGGTGTAGCAGTGACAGAGGATAGGATGTCCAGGGTGGTCGGTCTACGTCGAGTCGATTAGAACAACAATTAGTGCAGGGAGTCGTCAGATGTGACATGGGAAGGACGAATCATGATTTGAATGCCAGCATTGAAAGAGTAAGCGACATTGCAGGACACCCAGTTGATAGATCGTATTGTACAAAGTTGTCTACAGCTTCGCCGACGTCTTCGCCTTTGCCAGTACTGGCTCGAGCTTGGTCGCGAGCATCATGTTACCCTTGATCTTTAGCTTGCCGCTCATGAAGAGCTTCTGCGCGTTCGCCTTTCCTGTGAGGAGCTTGCCAAAATCATCGTCGGAGAGGTTGAGTGAGACTGGGAAACAAGTCAGCCGGGCATTTCTCAATTGTTCGTCTAACCAGCTCACCTGCAGCCTTCTTGCCTTCTGGCGCTGTGCCCTTGCCAACTGTGCCAGTCTCCTTGAGATCGATATACCAGCTCTCAGTCTCGCCAGCCGAGTTCTTGAGTGTGAAGCCGAAGATGTTTCCTCCCTTCTTGATTGCATCCTTTCGGTCAGCCTCGGAAGCGCTCAGGGCAGCATTGATTGCGTCAAAGCCGGCGGAGGAGGGAAAAGCACCTGCGAGTCATCAGTGCTTGCTCACGATTCCAGTCCATGTATATATACTGTTCTTGAGAGACATGACTGCTGCTGTAATTGATGATCGACTGTTGTGATTGGAAGTGCCAATGAAGGAGGATAGTTAATTGAAGATGGCGGAGGTTCACAGAAGAAGTAGAATGGTACTACACTGAACGGGATAATAGATGAAAGACAATGTCACGAGGCAGAGAGGCTTCCCCTTTGGCCTGCTCCCCTGGATTTTCGGATCTTTCAGCGAAGAGGCCTCGGAGCTGCAGAAGAGATTGTGGAGAGGTTGGCATGTGAAAGGCTCGTGCTCACCCTCGCTTCAGCCAGGTTCCTGCAGAGCCGCGTTCAAAGCCATGCTTAATGACGTTTGATTGGTTTTTTGACTCTCTGGAGCGCAGACCAGCTTAAGCTCAACTTATACTCGACGCCCCTCTTGGTCTATTCGTTATGAATCAAGCAGGTGGCTTCTTGCCATACTCGCCGCCACCGTCCTCTGTAGCTTCGTCGAGACAATCAGGCGCATTGCCCCTCCCACGGTCTTCACCACTTAAGCCCGGCGGATCGAAAGAATCCAGCTTCATACGATTTGTTGATCAGTATATCCTCTATATCCAAAGGCGATTTGCGAAGCGTGACGCTGGCAACGGCGTTGTAGCCCCTGAGATAGACGAGCAAGGACGCTCGGTAGACGCTGGTATTGCGCCCATCAAGCTTGACAAGTCGGAGCAATGGCAGGACGTGCCTGGCTACAAGAACTTTGGTGAAGCAGCACGCAATGTTGAAGAGCTCATGGGAGTTGTCTGGGTCAGTGGCACACGTAGGTCCACTCGCTGACCTGCACTACGCATCTCATTGACTTGCTTCAGCCTCACTCCAGATACCATACCTGATCTCTATCGCTCTAGTCGTCAACACCATGATTCCGGCATTTCCGGCTTCTCCCAAGCAACTGTTTCGTCTGATTGGTAAGCTGGATCATGCTTTTGCCTCTTTGCTCCAAGGAAGAGACGTGGACTCAGGTGAGCCACTACCAGGCTTCTCCACCGGCCGCAAGGTGAGTACGACAGAAAAGGTACGCATCAAGAGCTTGATCGAAAGGACAAGAGTCTCTGTGACGAATATCATGGCTGCAGGGGAGATTGACGAAGAAGACGAAGAGGAGGAGGTTGAAGAAGATCTTGAGGGTGATCTAGTCTTGAATGATATCGACGGGCCTTCTGCAGCACGCAACGAAGACTGGGACATGGATGTCGCAAGGGTATTCGACAAGACTCTTGTGGAGATTGGAGACACCCTGGACGGACCTGAGATAGGTATTCGCACAGAGCCGCGATGAGATGGTAAATTATTTGCGACTTGATCCCAGAAGACAAGAGCAGGTAGAACAATGGCGGAGCTCTTCCAGGTTGCCAGGAAATGGACAAACAAGATCAGACAGATATATGAAGGAGCCTCCTTGTAACGGGAGCAGCAATCGGGGACACAGGATTAAGCTCTTTTAGAAGTCCAATCTTCACGGCACAGTCTGCCGCCAGGTTCGCAAGATGTCTGGCTACACCTCGAACGGTATCCACGTCCGATCAGATCTCATTGACTCGGAACAAGATCTGGAGCACACCTTCGTCACTGCAGGCTCTTTAGAGTTCCCTGGCGAACCAGAGACGCTGCATCGTTCTGCAGCCTTACCTGCGAGAGAAGTATATCAGACTGCACCGACAGACGAACGAGAACCGGGAGGATTACATCCTGTACCGTTCAGGTCTCGAACAAATACTGGCTGCAGTAATATTCAACCATACCGAGTGTCATCCAATGGTGGGAACAGCATAATCTTCACAGCAGAAGATGATCGCGAGAACACTAATCAGCGTGCCCAGCAATGCTTCCCAGCTACGATCTCGAGGCCATCCCGAACGACGATGTCTTCTCCTTCCCCCGGTCGCAGACAGGATCATCCAAGCCGTCACAGATGTTTATGAGCCCAACGTGATCTGCGCCACCACCTCCCAATCTGCCTCGAAGACATCAAGATAACTGGCGCCAAAGAAAGCCACTTCGTCGAAGGGCAGCCGAACCTGACTGGCTACCGTCACTCAAGTCTCGCAGGTGTGTCTTCACTTATCCAATACCAGACATGTTTGCGCCAGATGAAGCAGGAGCTGATGAGGCGGGGGAGGAAAAGTGGCGTCGCAAAGGAATGACCAGACTTGTGGAACAAATGCGTGATCAGGGTTTCCGGGATGGCAAGTCCGTTCGTGGATTTTGTCTATTCATGGTTTGATATATGCAGTCAGGATTTCGCAAGCAGTGGAACTCGCCGACCAGGATGGATGCGAGTTGACGTTGAAAGGACGTTTCGTGTGGAGATATACACATATCCGTAGCGTGATACTCACGATTACAAAGTCTATTCAAACGATGAAGCATCTTCCGTCTCAAGTGTCTGTCAATACTATCCAGTCCATGGATGAGGGTGCTGTCATTGAGCAGGCTAAGGATGTCGGAGCATTGAAATAGCCTTGTCAAACGATCGACAACCGTGCTACACGCGACAGTGGTTCGTGATTCTGCCCGACGCTGATCATCATGCTGATTATTGGTGACGATTCACGACCCAGGATCTCGGCGCAATGATCATAGCCTCGTCTATCGAAGTCGTCGCAAGCAGTCAACTTGCAACATGCATCGTCTGATATTCCCTAACCATGCCACTCGAGTCGCAGACAGACACAAGCTTGGTATCGCTTAGATATGAAGAATGGCGTGCTGGTTACCGACAGAACAAGTCAACGAAGATCAAACAACGAAGGTCAATTACAACCATGCTTTTGTCGCTGGAAGAGAGTCTGTGCCAATGGCGTCGGTCACTGCCGCACCATTCACAAGTGCCTTCGGTAGCCTTCTCCATAGCCTCCGAGTAGCCTCTAGTTAGGCACTGGATTCACCTCATTCCCTTGGATTCCCCTTGTTGGAACGTTTCATCTCGGTTTTGCGGGCCTTTTTCCTGCCAAAGATGCCAAAAGTACCAGAAGACCCAAACGAACGTGCGGGGCCCGCCTCCGTCGTTGACCGGTCCAAAGTCCATTGGCCTTCTTCGCCTCGACAATCCCAACTGTTGGTGCCTCCTTTTCCAAACCGCCGACCTGCAGGCCTGGGGGGTACCTGGAAATGCTTATTCCAAAACCAAGAGAGACGTCAATTGTTATTAACGGTAGATATCCTTTTTCTCTTCACGTTCCTTTCTGGTCACGCATCTCTTATTATTATACCATCGTCGACCCCAACCCAGATGTGGTTGCTTCACTCTCTGGCACACCCATCCCACCACCACTCTCCTTGACGAAGCTCTATGATGATGATTCTCTCTATTCAGCGGGCATTTCTTTTGGCGTGTTTCTTCTCTCTATATTTAATCTATGGGAGCAGTATAATACCACAGCGAGGCTACCTGTTTCATCACGATCCCACAAAGGACGACGCAAGATGTGCGGCATATCCGGATCCCGGCAACATAGCCGTCGCTGTAAAGACTAGCGCCGCGCAAGCTTCATTAGAGGAGTTGAACAGGGTAGCGACCATCTTTCACTGTCTCCGATCAGACCGATTAGTATTCTTCTCCGACCTTGAGCAGACATTGGGCTCGTATCACCTGCACGATGCCGTGTCGGATGTCAGCTCCGATATCCTCGAGCTACACCATGACTTTACCCTCTATCGACAACAGAAGAAGTTGGCAAAGTCGGGATTGAGTGTGAGGGATGTACAACAGACTCCGGTCTTGTCCTCGGACCTGCCGGTGGATCAAGAGGAGGACTCCAAGAACTTGGACAAGTACAAGTTCTTACACATGGTGGAAAGGATGTGGCAGATGCAGCCCAACAAGGATTGGTATGTCTTCGCCGACGCCTCTTCCTACTACGTCTGGCCGGGCTTGGTGCGGTATTTGAAAGGGCAGGATCCCACAAGACCAAGATTCCTGTCAAAAGCGACGCGGATAGGACAGTCAGATCTGGATATCCCACACGGCGAGACTGGCTTCATTCTGTCTGGCGCATCCGTCAAGGCACTGATGGGTTCTGGCAGGTCCATCACCGACGACTGGGACAAGAAGATGCCCTTTATGGAAAGCGGCCACCATGCCCTAGCCACGGCTATCAACACCGAGCTTAACCTGACCCTCACCAACGCCTGGCCCGTCATGATCGGTGACGAACCAGGTGCCATCCCTTTCCAAACTAATATTTGGTGCGAGCCCATCGTGGCCCTGTCCAACATCACCTCCGACCTAGCGCTCCGTATCCTCGCCAAGGAGCAATCCTTCAAATACAAATCCCCCCACGACTTCCTCACCTTCCGCGACCTCTTCGCCGAGCTCTCCGCCATCAACCCCGGCAAAGTCCGCACCGTTCCAGGCACAGATCCAAAGACCGACATCTCCTACACGATGGTCAATAAATGGGACAATCTCGCCGACCTGCCCGACCACGAATGGTCCATCGACTGGCGCGACACGAAGACGCAAGACAAGGGCCTGATCGCCGACATGCCCGACGACCCGAACCACACGGTCGACGACTGCGCGCGCGCCTGCGTCGCCTTCCGGGACTGCATGCAATTCAGTTACATGTCGTTCGACGCGCGCTTCGTGATCGACGAGAAAGAGGTCAGCTCCGGCGGACTGTGCTACCTCAGTCGACTCTACCGCTTCGGGGCCCCGCGCGCGCTGAACCAGTGGGAAGACGACGGCCACGACGGCCGCAACGCACCAAATAGCGTGCTGAACACGCAAGTCTGGACGAGCGGATGGATTCACAAGCGCTGGGAAGGGTTCAGCGGGAAGCTGACGCAGGCGTGTAGCGCGACGTTGTAGAGCGGGATTGTGTACTATACAATGTCATGAAATTATATCCGTATCGTACACGATGATATCCCCAGTGCCTGTCCCCGCATGTAACCCTAATCGTAACGAAAGGAGGAGCCGCAAACCCTACCCCTCCAACTCCCCCACCGCCCCCTCAACCAACAGACACGCCCGCTCCACCCGCGCCCTGCCCCCCGCGTACCCCATGCCCACAGCCAGCGCCCTCGTCTCCGCCACCCACCGCACCAACGCCGCCGCATCCGGAAGCGACTGTCCCTGCTCCTCCGCCTGCGTCGTCAGCGCCTCTCCTGCCGCAGCATCGCCTGCAGGAGAGGTGCAGGGAGCGGTAGGGGCGAAGCGGGGGTCAAGCCAGAGCCCTTCTGTGTCGAGGGCTGTGAGGGGACGAGGGGGGCGTGGGCGGGAGAAGGAGAGCGGGGAGGGGATTGGGGAGGTGGGATCTGGTTAGTTGGTTAGTTCGGGTGCTTAGTCAGGGTCATAGGAGGGAGGGAAGTAAGTGGGGATGATGGGTGGGAGTAAGGGTGGATGCCGTGTGCAGTCCCTGGACCTGGTAGTCCGCTAGACTGGAGCCCGGAGAGTGGTTCATGGTGTGGTAGTGGCGGTGTCCAACGATGTCGAGATTATCGAGTCTTCCAGGTGTTCGAGTCCGAGTCAATGATCTTTGAAAGTATAGGCAGCCGTATTCATGTGTGGGGCTTGCTAGATGTGGGCCAGCAGACGACACGGTCATGTTGTGGTAGTCCAGACTGATGGCTTCGACAGGAATTGGCGACCATAACGGCAGGGCAGTGGCAAGGCAAAAACGTGGACAACAAAACGGATTCATACGGACCTTTTGACTTTGGCGTTTGGTCGTCCCTTTGGACTTGATCTACAGCCGGTGATTTCTCCTCCACATCAACGTCAATTGAGACATCCTTCTCCTTGCCCTCCTTCTCATTGTGCTTGGCGGGTGTCGATAATGCTTGGTAATTGAACATGTCCAGCGAATTGCGAATGCTTAGTATGTGCTTCTTCTCGGATTCGTTCCGAGTCTCGAGTCTGGCCTCCTCGAGAGCTTCTGCTGGTGGAGATGGAGGGAGCTGTTTCCAGATGCTCCCAGGCGTACTATCCGACTCGTTCATATCGTGCATCTCGACCCACTCTGCAGTCTTCTTTCTTGGTGTTTTCGGTAGCTTAAACTCGACAGGTGATTTGGGAGTACGCAGACTGCTCATACTTTTCACCATCCGAAGCGGGTAGTTCTTGAAAGCAGCTAGCGAATTCGACGGCTCTCTGCTTGTGGTGGTCGTGCGGGCGGAAGGAGGGGTCTGAAGGAGTACCTTTTCGAGTAGCTTCATCTTGTGAAGTCTTGTGTATCTTCACTCTCTTGATTTGGCGAATGTGAGTTTGTAAGGACGTGTGGTATGGCGACAAAGCGAGAGACGTAAAGATTGTAATGTGGATTGAGCTACTCCTGAGATTTGTGATGCTGCTACGAGCGAGAGGATAGCTGTATGAAGCAGATGATCTTGTAGAATGGTATGCAAGATCCCATAGGCGATCAATGATGATGATGTAAGGTGAGATTGTAGGTGAATGTGTTGCAGGGGTGGGGGCAAATGGGTGAGCTCAATGAGAAGTGCCAGCACATGACTTGCCTCGACATGTGAAGATCCATGTCACCCTTGACGCATACATATGACAAGTAGGTCTACTGAGACGGTTTCTTTGCACCGTTACATAGGTGGCAGATGGTTCTGCAGCTCATACTCGAAGCTGCACGAACGCATGGTGGTCAGCACGCCACCGTGACTCGAGCATTCTGAGCCGAACACTTGTCGATGGACTCATTCCGCCGTATCATGCATAGAGAGGCAAGATTCATGTCTCGGGACCGTGTTGGCACTTCAGGGGACTTTGTTGACGGATATGAAGAAAGATAAATTCAGGAGATGAGGTCGGAAAATCTTCACCCGCAAAGCTTCGTGTCCTTCTGCCACAACTCCACCACAGTAAACAAATCAACAGCACATTTTTCGTCAATCGTGCCGCCGGAGGGACTGATCTTCCGTTCATATAGTCTTGTAATCACATCATGGTCTCCGCTACTGGCCAAGCGGCGGACGAGGAACAATACAGGAAGCTGAAAGAGGCCTTTGTGTCGGATCACTACGGGAGTTCTGTTTGGGATATCAACAAAGTCACTTTCATCGCGCCTGTACGTGCAATTGATTCGACGTGACATCGCACCACTGACAAGTATCAGATCTGTGTATTGACTTGGTCCATACTGCAGGTCCGACGACGATTCTTTGACCCCTACACACCACAGGCATACCTCGCAGATTTCCTTCTCAATGGAGCGGCCATTCTCTTCGCCATGACTGTCTACTCGGAAACTACATTGGTCCTGAACGGACTGATTCTACTACCAACCATCTTCTTCTTTGCCCATACCAACAGCCCAGAACCTCGAAAGGTTCAGAAGAAACCACCGACCGAGTCCAAAGATGACAAACCTGCGGATCTCGAGGTCATTGATCCACTGCCCGTCAAACCCTTCATCACTCATTACCGAGGAGCTATGATCGTCATCACCTGTATCTGCATTCTCGCCGTCGACTTTAATGTCTTCCCTCGACGATTCGCAAAGACCGAGTCCCTAGGCACTTCAGTAATGGACCTCGGAGTCGGATCGTTCGTCTTCTCAGCAGGCGTGGTCTCAGTCCGTCAGCAACTCAAGGAGGCGAATAGTGATATTCCGAGAACCTCGTTCATCACTCGATTGACGAATTCCTTTAGGCACGCCTTGCCACTACTTCTCCTTGGTCTCGCTCGCCTTTATTCAGTCAAGAAGCTCGATTATGTCGAGCATGTCACCGAGTATGGTGTTCACTGGAACTTCTTCTTCACGCTTGCCGTAATTCCTCCATTTGTAGCTCTTTTGCAGCCACTTCTCAAACTAATCCCTTTGCTTGCGATCATTGGTTTCATCGTCAGTCTGGTCCAACAGACTCTCTTCACATATTCCGATCTCCTGCATTGGGCAGCGCTCGCACCTCGCGATGATCTGATATCGGCCAACAAAGAAGGACTAGTCTCCATCCCCGGCTATCTGGCTATCTTTCTAGTTGGTCAAAGCCTCGGCATGGCTATTCTGCCCCGGGACCAAGATCCTGATGCCGCCGACGCTGAGAATGACCTTTGGCTAGCCCAGACCCTAGGTGGCACAGACAAGGTCAAGGAAATGTCGGAAACTCACCGCCAATTCGCCTGGGTCAACCTGGCAAAGTACTCTGGCGTTGCCTGTGTCTTCTACTACTTCTTGACTGGCTTCTACGGACCTCGAATGGTCGTATCGAGACGCTTTGGCAACATGGCGTACGTGGCTTGGGTATGCGCTTTCAACTGCGTGCAGCTGTGGATCTTCTGCACTATTGAGAGTTTGTTCTTTGGAGACATTTATCTCGCCAGGCACAAGAAGGTGGAGACGGAAAAAGTCAAGAAGGCAACGTCAAAAATGTTGGGGGCGTTCAACAGAAACGCCCTGGCAATCTTTCTGCTGGCAAATTTACTTACAGGTCTAGTAAATATGACCTTAAGGACGATTGAGATGGGAGATATGTCCTCCATGGCCGTGCTAGTTGGATATCTGGCGACTCTGACAGGCGTTGCATTGGCATTGGACCACTACAATATCAACATCAAATTGTAGCATAGACCCAAAATAGATGATAGCTGCATTGAAACAAGGAAATGTAATATAGCAAAACTGATTGATGTTGGACTCGACTGTGTTCTGTCCCAACTCCACACCTTAAAGTCGGACTTCAACTTCTCTTAACATAGCCCTCCAACCTCCCAAATCTCACAACCAACCTCAGACCGTTTTCGAGCGAAAGATACACCAAAGCAGCAATGCAGGACCATGAAGACTCCTTACGCCAAAAGACGGCGCCTCAACGACCCTGTTTCCGCCCTGCATAAACCGTTCCGGTCTCCATTGAGAACTGGTACGACACCTGGACGAGATTTGACAAACCGGACCCCCAGCAGGCTTGCATTATCACCCAGCAATGTTGCTGGAGATTCGAGTGTTTCTCAGGGTTCGGCCGAGCACGACTCACGTCTCGGGCAGCCTAGTAGTAAAGCTTCGAATGTTGGCGAGGGTAAAGAGTCAGCAAAAGAAACGCGCGACCATGGTGTATATACAGGGCAAGTCTGTGCAGAACAAGCGAATACTGCGAGCCACAGCATTGGCAACACAGGGCTGTCTTCGAAAAGGGACGCCTCCAGGACAGAGATACCCAACTCGGAAGACGAAGCATCACCCCTCTCTTTGTCTTCGCTCACATTCTGTCCACCCGACTCGAAAGTGTACGAACCAGCACAGACAAGCGCTCCTGCGTCTACAGAGCCTATCGTTTGTCAAAGAGCTACCATCAGATCAACAGACAAACGACCAAGTAGTCCAGTGAAGAGGTTCAACTCGTACAAGCAATCGCAGGCAGACTTGAATACGCGACGACAAACCACCGAGCTGCGCGACCAGATCGATCTTCTGAAGACTCATCCAAGTATTTCTGCGTCCTCGACAAATACCAAGACAAAGCTCGAAACACTCATCAAAACATGGACGCGAGTGGCACAAGAGGCCGCTGAGGTGCTATATCCTGGGGTAAGAGAAAGGGTCGAAGCAGCTGGCGGAGTGCAATCACTGTCGCTAGGGAAGAGATTCAAATCTGGAGCTTGTGGATCAGATGACGATCGCTTCGCAGAGCTGGAGGAGCAGATTCAGGCGGAGGAGAGGGAGCTTGATCAGGGGTGCAATGCACAAGACCTGCAATGGGGAGCAATGGAGAGGAACGAGCGAAGGCGAAACCTTGAAGAGATGAAGCTCGGTTTGGAAGAGGCGAGGTCATCCAAAACAGAGCTGAAGGGTGGTGCAGCTGCGGAGGAGGAAGACGAGGACATTCAACAGGAGTTCACGATGGGCTTGATGCTCGATTCGATGAACATCGAGCACTGTCTCATTGGCTGGGATAGGGAGCATGAGCAATGGAAGGATGTTGACTGATGTTTCGAGAGGAGTGGAAATGCGGAAGAGTGATGTGTAACCTATCTTTCTTTTCAAGGCATTGGACGGCGTTATGGCATGCATGTGATACCCAAGGGGCTTGCTTTGGCTCAGCTTACGAGCATGAATAGACATGATACGATGAATGCTATGAATTCAAACACGATCTGCGTACAGCTGTCAGACATACAATCGACCATATGCCTACGTAGCATAAACAAGAGACCATGAGCCACTCACACATATTGGATGGGAATGGTTAACATATCAAAATCTGGTCACTGCAAGTTAAAATCAGATCATGAATCATGGTGCATTTTAGCCCCACCCTGCAGGGCAAATGACGGAACAGGAAACTGCGATCTGTCCCTCATTCCCCGCGGTTATCTTGAACTTTTTTTCTCCGAGCACATCTCTCTGACTCAACAATCATGGCCGCCGCATTCTTGCCAGCAATTGACGTTCAGACGTACGCTAGTCCGTCGTCTGGACTATCCGCAAAGGAATTGGGCTTCATCGGAAATGCATATGCCATCGCAACACCCGAAAACTTGGAAAGAATCTATGACTACCTTGAGGAGGTCACCTTCTCGACCTACTTGGACACGACTCTGCTTTCCTCAGCCGAAGAGATCATTTCCCTCCTCGATGCTGGTGTAGCGAAGGTCTTCGTATCTGGCCAACAGCTGGAGCAGCTCCGTAACGTCGATAATCTTGACCAGAGTCGACTCATTCTTTCTCTGGCTGGACAGACTGAGCAAGAGCTAGGACTATTGAACGATTCTGCTGTTGGGATATACCTCCATGGTGTGAACGATGTCGCACTCGTCGAGCGGCTGCTCCAGCAGTATGGCAAGGAGCGACCACCAGTCTATGTCTCTTTTACGAATGCTAGCAGCGAAGCGGCATTCCAATTGGCGAGGATAAAGGTCACACCAATCATTCCTGCCGCTCAGTTGACCGCCGACAGTCAAGCCAATCCGCTGCTGATCAACGCCGCTTCGCTGCTCATGGTCAATGCCCGGACAGATCGACCGGATGGACTCTTCACGACTGTCGTGACGGATGAGCAAGGAATCGCTCTTGGTCTCGTCTACAGCAGTGCTGAAAGTGTGGCAGAGAGTCTGCGCACAGGTCAGGGAGTCTACTACAGTCGTGAGCGAGGATTATGGTATAAGGGTCAGACGAGCGGAGACACTCAGGAATTGATCAATGTCAACTTCGACTGCGACCAGGACTGCCTCGTTTTCACTGTTAAGCAACACGGTCGAGGTTTCTGCCACCTTGCACGATCAACATGCTTCGGAGAATACAAAGGAATGGCTAAGCTGCAGAAGACACTCCAGAGCCGGAAGCGATCCGCACCTACTGGATCGTACACCGCTCGTCTGTTCAAGGACGCTAAGCTCCTGCGAGCCAAAATTATCGAGGAGGCGAACGAGCTCGCTGAAGCACAGACAAAGGCCGAAATCGCTGCCGAGGCGGCTGATGTCCTCTACTTCACCCTCGCCAAGTGTATATCCGCGGATGTGTCGCTGGAAGACGTTGAGCGCAACTTGGACGCGAAAAATCGAAAGGTAAAGCGACGGAAGGGCGACGCGAAGCCTCAGTATGCCGAGAAGGTCGGTCTCAATGGCCACGCCAATGGCGCCACCAATGGTGCCACCAATGGAGCACCAAAGTCAAACGGCGACATTGTGAAGGAGGCCGCATCGATACCAAAGAGCAGAGACGACCCCGCTGGCACTGTCAACGGGAAGATCTCGATGCGAAGATACATCACATCAGAGGTCGCTGCGTCAGTCGTCAAGGACGCTTTACAGAGACCATCACAGAAGTCGACGGATCGAATCATGGGCATAGTAAACCCCATTATCAACGACGTACGATCAAAGGGCGACGCTGGGCTCCTGGAATACACACACAAATTTGAAAAAGCTACATCACTTACCTCACCCGTGATTAAAGCGCCATTCCCAAAGAGCTTGATGCAACTACCACCGGAAACAATTGAAGCCATCGATGTGTCATTCGAGAACATTCGAAAATTCCACGCAGCGCAAAAGGAAGACAAGCCTTTGATCGTTGAGACGATGCCTGGCGTAGTCTGCTCTAGATTCGCAAGGCCCATCGAGCGAGTCGGTCTTTACGTACCAGGTGGTACCGCTGTGCTTCCTTCAACCACACTCATGTTGGGCGTGCCCGCGCAGGTCGCGGGCTGCAAGAGCATTGTCATTGCGTCTCCACCTCGGGCAGATGGCAGCATCAGCCCCGAGATCGTGTATGTGGCTCACAAAGTGGGAGCTGAGAGTATCGTCCTGGCTGGTGGTGCACAGGCAGTCGCAGCGATGGCATATGGTACTGAAAGCGTCACCAAGGTCGACAAGATTCTTGGTCCCGGCAACCAATTCGTGACAGCAGCAAAGATGATTGTCAGCAACGACACCAGCGCAGGTGTCAGTATCGACATGCCAGCAGGACCTAGTGAGGTCTTGGTGGTTGCCGACAAGAGTGCGAATCCTGCATTCGTTGCAGCTGATCTTCTCAGCCAGGCCGAGCACGGGGTCGACTCCCAGGTCGTGCTCATTGCAGTTGACTTGTCGGAGCAACAGCTGCAGGCCATTGAGGATGAGCTCCACATTCAGGCCAGCGCTTTACCTCGTGTGGATATTGTCCGTGGCGCAATCGAGCACTCGGTCACGCTCGTCGTGAAGGATATCCAGGAAGGAATGAGGTTGAGCAACATTTACGCTCCAGAACATTTGATCCTGCAAGTCGAAGATGCACAGAAGGTCGCCGACATGGTGGAGAATGCAGGAAGTGTCTTTATTGGCCCTTGGACACCAGAGAGTGTCGGTGACTACTCCGCAGGAGTGAATCATTCGCTTCGTGAGTACCTTCTGCGAACTCCGTCATACCACGTGACTGACATTGTTTTAGCGACGTACGGATATGCTAAGCAGTATTCCGGGGTCAACTTGGCATCATATGTCAAGCACATCACCAGTTCTAGCCTGACGGCAGAAGGGCTGAGGAATGTAGGTAGAGCAGTCATGCAGCTAGCGAAGGTCGAAGCTTTGGAAGCGCACAGGAGAGCGGTGAGCATCCGACTGGAGCACATGGACAGGGCAGGAGCAGCTGCATAAAGAGCGGTGATGGACCCAGGCGCAGACTCAAAAAGATAGCATGTACATACCCTGTCTTATATGCTCATGAAATGTCGGACAGGGATTGTGATCAAGCGAGGTTTAGTGGGATCATGCATGAGCGAGTGACTCGCTTGCTGAGTGAGATTTGAATGTATGGAAACATGGTAGACACCCTTGCGGTATCGGGGATCCTTTGGCAGATGACTCTCAGATTGGCTTTTTTGCATCACGCCCTACGACTTTTGTTGCCTGAACGCCGACAACCAGGAAAACGAGAAAGAGACATCCTCTCGGAGTACGCTTCCATCACAATCACCGCACGACACGCCACGTGTGGTACTAGTTCAGGCTACGCCAGACATGTGATCGTGATCGTGATCGTGCTAACGTGTGAAAATTTTCCAACTCAACATTCCACAAAATATCAAACGCCAACACGGTGCGTTCGTGTATGCTTAACGTTAGGGGAACAAATCCGATAATGTGACACATCACCGGGTTATACTTGACTTACACGATCAAAGCAATTAACGGATCGGACTTGCACACCTTACGAGGAAAATATGTGGACACGATGCTTCGACCGCTAAGCTACCACGTGTCTCGGGCTTTTGATGGTATTGAAAGCGAAGCGGCTCATCGTTTCCTTATGGTGGTTGGACTGAACTCCGTATTCTCGGAGTAGTGGTGGAAACAGTCACGACAAAGCACGACTTTTGGCGGTAAGGTTGGAGCATTTCCGTGGGTTCGTGTTGATTTCACAACTTCAAGAGCATTGCTGTGGAATTCCGTGAATCACATAAAATTACAAAGCAACGTGATATAATAAGGTGGTGGCTTGAGGCTTGCGAGATAACAGGCATTGCGCCTTCGTGTAAGGCCGTCATAACATTGCTTGCGATGTAGAGAGCTTTGTCAGCTTTGTAAGAAAGGTGCCTGGATCAGGTTTGGCTTCTTCCTGTTCCAGCCTGGCAATGAACTCCGTAACGCAGGGACAGGGCGTAAACGGTTGATCAGGTTGCTTCCCAATTGCGTTTGAAGACCTCATTCCAATGGTTGGTGACTCAGTTTTTACATCGTTTTCGCTGATGGAGGTCCGACAAATCGTGGTGACACGCGCCCTTCGAACTCCTTTGATTGAAATACATATACCAGTGGATCTCCTCCATGGGCCAGAAGGATAAGTACACGCCTTTCACAAACAGATCAAGCCTTTTTTGAGATTCCCTTGTCCATTGGCAGACGTCCACGAATATCTACCCCTCCACACACGCGGTATCTAACTGCAGATCCCCGCATCCAACCATACAGCTTCATTCTGCGGTCGCCCAATAGGGGTTGATCCGCCATACGCCTTGTCAGTCATTGTCAGGCTTATCAATTCGCCATTTCCGCCATCATGACTTATGCTTCTTCCGTTTCCTCAAACGAGGCAAACACTTCTTCCAATACCAAGAAGTCCATTGCAGACAAACTCAAGATGAAGAGCAATCGACCACAAGTCCGAATCGCCATTGATGGCGCCGAGGATTCTTGGGTCATGACCTACTCGACCCTCGACAGGATTGAGGGGAAAGTGTTTGTCACATGTCCAGCCAAGACAAACATCGAGAGTCTTTCCATTGATTTTATCGGTATGCATCAACAACTATAAAAGAGTTCGAAATCCTAATATCGATCTAGGCACTACAAAGACGTTCGTGGAGAAGCTCAGCACTGCGACCGCCATCAGTGGGCGAACCGAGGCCATGCACCAATTCCTTAAGCTCTCACAACCCATTCCAGATTCATCATGGCCGACCGGCAGAGTGCTCGAAGCCAATCGCACGTACGAATTCAAGTTTCTTTTCGTTGTGCCGCAGCAGCTGCTCCCACGTATCTGCCGACACACCGTCTCCAGCAGCACAGTACAGCAAGACCACCTCAAGCTCCCACCTTCGCTTGGCGACCGAGCCATCTCAGGCAGAGGCAGGGCCTTACTTGACGATGTCAGCCCAGACATGGCTAGGATAACTTACGCGATATCTGTCAGTGTACAGGAATTTGACATCAACGGTGTCCTCAGCCCGATCACAAAGGCCAAGAAGGTCCGCATCGTGCCAGCAGTAGACGAGCAGCCACCTCTTACCGTCGAAGGACCCAACAACGACTACAAACTTCGTGCGGAGAAGGACATTCGCAAGAACATCTTCAAGTCCAAGCTGGGCAGTCTAGTAGTCGAGGCCGCTCAACCTCGAGCTCTTCGCATTCCATCGTACAAATCTGAGGAAGCCAGCATCGAAAGCACCGTGGCGACTGTCAACCTTCGCTTCGACCCTGCCGACGAGAAGGCCCAGCCACCAAGACTCGGCAACCTCAACTCCAAGCTCAAGATCACCACTTTCTTCTCTAGCTCCGCTCGCGCCCGAGTACCATCCAAGTACGATATGCAGTGGGACTTTAGTCAGGGAATGCACTCCGAGAACGTCAATCTTGCCTCTCGCAATGTGTCAAATGTGGAATGGAACTTCCACCGCGACACATCTCGACCGAGTAGCCCTTCCCGCCGCAACTCCACAACATCTGCCTCCTCTCTGGTCGGCGACGTGCCAGAAGCCAGCAGCAGATATCGAGGAAATGGCTTCTACACCGCAAAGGTCTTGGTACCCATCAGTCTCCCCGCCACCAAGGCCTGGATCCCTACCTTCCACTCCTGCCTCGTCTCTCGCGTCTACACTCTGTACATGCACTTGAACGTCACCTCCGGCACTATCGGCGGCATCGACCTCAAGGTACCCGTGCAGATCTCCAGCGAAGGCAACCAAGACGTCCTCATGGAGAGCCGAAACTCGCTTTCACTCGAAGAGCAGGCCTTCGAGGCCTTCGAGGCCGACGAGTTCTTCCTCCCCAGAACCATCAGCCCCATGGACGCAAGACTCGCCATGGCCAGCGACCTGGGCGCTCACGGAAATGCCGACCTGCCGCCCGAGTATGACGCCTTTCCGCGCACCGGATCGAGGATTCCCGTCGTAGTGTGATCCCAAAACGAAGAGTCGGAAGACCACGATCATGACGACGACGATGAATTTGCTATTGTTACGACGCGGATATATTGACTTTCTTGGGACTTTTGTTTCGGCTTCAGCTTTTGCTCCTTTGGAGTTTATACTCGATTTGACTGGTTCATTCTTCGCTTCTTGGTTTTGGGCTTTGTTGGGGACTTGGAAGATTGTTGTTGCTGTTGCTTTGCTTGAGTTCGATACCCAAGATACCCAGGGATGATTGCGCAGGTGTTGGCGTTGTTGTTGAGTTGCAGTCGATAGAAAGGGCGCTTTGTCGCTTAGCACATGACAATGCAATAACGTAACATAACATGAAGTTCAGCTTACAGTTGTTCCCTTTACCCACTTTTCTTACCTATATCTCATTTGCCATCGTGTTCCACTGCTGTAGACGTGCCACCAAGATCACGGAAGACTAAGAGGCCAGTACCGAAAATACGCAATGCTGTCTTTGTGAGTCCATACTTGAGATACTTGGTCATTGTGAACATTCAGTTGCAACTTCATTCGCATGCTTGCAATCACATTCTCGTCGTGGGTTCAAAATACCATAGAGGTCGCGAGCTATCGATTCCCTCCATAAGCAGCAAATCGGGTCACATTTCACGGGCCCATCACGGCCGCCATGCTGCTCCTACCCTCATGCAAATTTGTCAGATAGTAGTCTTGGTCCTTGTGGACCGTTTCATGTCGCAAAATTCGACAAAACATAGAGTCAGAGCTCCCTACGCAGGGCTCGAACCTGCAGCCTCAAGATTAGAAGTCTTGCGCGCTACCATTGCGCCAGCAGGGATAAACCCAAAACAGTCACTTTCACGTGAAAGTTCAATGTGAATGTTACAGCTGAGTTTCACGTGAATGGTATTATTCTTATGTAAATGTGAAACCCACGTGAAAGTGAAACACGTGAACGCGAAACTCACGTGAATCTGAAACTCGCGTGAATCTGAAACTCACGTGAATGTGAGGCTCACGTAAGTGGTGATGTTTTTATGCAATTATCAGATTCACGTGAAAGGACGTGAATGTACATCTATATTACAGAAAACAGCGCAATCGATCAATATACGACCTCTTTCGCTTTCTCCAGAAATCTTGTATTCGGTAACACAAAATTAGTCGTAGCCTAAGCTAACAAAGATGTTTGTAGCAGAGGAGGCTTCGATGCTATTCCACGTTACTGACTCTATCGTAAGGGGTGCTCCACTTATATTAAGACACAAGTCATGCTAGATGTAATCATTATGACACTTCTACAGTAGAGCTTAACACGACTAAAACACTACCTATATCATATTAAATCCGTCTCGTACGAGCTTAAATTTGCAAGATTAGATAGCGGGGATTCGCGACCTGTAGTTAAGACCATCCTAGGCTCTCACCATGTGAGCGTTAGGAAGAATCTGCCCACATCAGGGCAAGTCTCCGCAATCGTGGCGAGCAATAAGCGATTTTGTGTCGAGCATAGACAACAGTGCCGCTGAACGGAGGTTGCTCTCTCCCATGCCTTGAAAGCATGTCATAGAGCAACAGGACGACGACTGTATCCGATACGAATTGGAATTTCTGCGGTACGTGAAATTTTAGAGCCGATCTGTTCGATAGGCTGCTTGTATTTCTTGGAAAGCTACCGCCAGCTACAGCTGGGTGACCAAAGTTGTAAGAAGTTGCTCGACACACACGCCATCATCGGGCCTCGTGGGCAGCATTCAGCCTATTCCTACCTCTCCTCCATCTGACGTTACATCTGTATGCGTGAAAACTTTCTGCTGAGCATCATCTCAATGTCCGGATGACCCCCAAAATATGGACGGCCCCATGGTCGGCGGCAAAGTCTCTCCAGCATCAGAGGTTCGCATCTCGAAAAGATCGTGCAGGCACATCACGATCGACGCCTGTCAACGCATCTGCTGTGCGCCTTGCATTGACAATTATTTGACAGTTCCTCGTTCCATGTTGCACATCAGATGAATCATCTTCTGCTTGTCCCTTTGTTGTCGTTCTTCAACCACAGGACGTCGTTGCTGGTGACAGGCTGTGACATCACGACCAATTTTTTTTTTTCTGCCCGACCAAACACGATCAACTCTACGCGACCAAGCGCCTCGAAACCAAACACGACCTGGCACAAACCAAGGGAAACGAACGAATGGCAATTCCACCTGGACGAGTAAGCTCATGGGTTCCTGACATGCCGCTCATGCCGTCCCTCTGTCCACGGCAGATTGAGACATGTCAAGTACCACTAGTTCACGCCTCGTTCTTCCGAGCTCACCCCACTTGGATCGTGCATGCATGCAGCCGTGATGCGATTATGATTGTGCGTGACGTAGGTATCTTGCTTCGGTAGGAGCGAACAATTAGTTTTAGGCAGGATGTGACAGGTGAAGGGAGGAATATATTGATCTGGTTGATCCCATCTCTACCTTCGCAATACCTTCACAAACGACCCTCATCTAGACTAGCCCATCAGAAACACCGTCAACATGGCAATGTCACAAGCTGCCTACAAGGCAGAGCAAGCTCTCGGCCATAACGACAACAACACCACCGCCCAGGACATCACCAACCCAGCGAACGACAGAGAGAAATACGGCGACCCAAGCGAGACCATGAAGGCGTTATGTTGGATGGGCAAGAACACCGTAGAAGTTCGTACGTATAATCGCATGCTGAATGCATTTGCAGCGACTGACCCGCGTAGTCGACGTGCCCAAGCCGAAGGTCGTGGAAGACCGAGATGTTATCCTCAAGGTCACCGGCTCCACCGTCTGCGGTTCCGACCTTCACTTGCTCCATGGTACCGTAGTACAGCTCGCAAAGGGTGACATCCTTGGTCACGAGTTCTGTGGTGTCGTAGACAGCGTTGGTTCGGCGGTCAAGAACGTCAAGCCTGGCGACCGTGTGGTCGCTTCCTTCCAGATTGCCTGCGGCGACTGCTATTTCTGCAACAACAAGCTCTCTTCACAATGCGAGAAGACGAACAGTAATAAGATTGAGAACGGCATGTATGGTGGAAATACAGCAGGCGTATGTACACGTGGTCCAGCAACACGAGAACTTATCCCTGACACATTGGGCAGATGTTCGGCTACTCTCATTTCACCGGTGGCTTCGCTGGTGGACAGGCAGAATACACTCGCGTACCGTGCGGAGACACCAATCTTCTCAAGCTACCAGATGATGTTCCTGACGAGAAGGGTCTGTACCTTTCCGACGTGGTCGCCACTTCATGGAATTGTGTGGTCGACACCAAGGTTTACGATGGTGATGTCGTTGCTATCTGGGGTGCTGGTCCCATCGGCCAGATGTGCGCTGATTTTGCCTTCATCAACGGTGCCAGGAGAGTAATCGTTATCGACGCAAACTGGAGACTGGATTACGTCAAGGAGAAGTATCCTAAGGTCGAAACCGTAGACTTCAAGAACTTGGAGAAGGGCGAGACAGTCGTCAGCACCCTGAAGAAAATGGTTGATGGCCGTGGTCCGGACGTCTGCTTGGAATGCGTCGCTGGGGAGTACCCCAAGGGCTGGATGCATACTCTCGAGATGGCCGCTGGTCTCGAGACGGACACCAGTGAGATTCTCAACGAAATGATCGAAAGTTGTAGAAACTTCGGTCGTGTTGGTATCACTGGTGTCTACGTTGGCTATGTAAGTCAATGCATAGTCTTGCATCTGAGCAATCGCTAATATCACCTAGACCAACCACTTCAATATCGGTTCAGTCATGGAGCGAGGTATCCGCTTCATCGGCAATGGTCAAGCGCCAGTCCACCTATACTGGGAGGATCTTCTCAAGCGTATTCAAAAGGGTGAGATTGACCCGCTCAAGATGGTCACTCACCGCGTGCGCGTCGAGGACCTCGCCAAGGTCTATTACAAGTTCGAGAAGAAGGAAGACGGTATGCAGAAGGTATACGTCCAGACCAAGTTCTCTGCGCCACCATGCCAGGGCAGCCCAGCTCTGACCACCTACTAAGCGACGGATCTTTAGCAAGTGTGACAGAACGTACGGACGGACTGGACATCGAGACAGACAAGCTGCACAGCATCACAGCATTTGAGAGGAGACACTGTACATAAGCATAGCGGACGAGTTGACAGTATCAGTATGGAATTGAGGTGAGAGATTAGATGGGAGATACCAGAGAGCGAAGCGAGTGATGAGATATAAGGGAATTTAGGAGGCAATTCAAATTTGAATAAGTAAAAGAGATGGCATGTGATGGTCCGATTGTGATGTTTGACATATTTATGCCGGCTTTCACTTCCTTGTGCGACATCAAACATCGCCAACTTCACCAATTGACAACATTTCCACGCATCACCGCACCTTTCATTTCTCTCTATAATCCACGATATAGGATATTGAGAACGACATGCGGCGCACGCGGATCACCTCATCTGGATAGATCTCAGCTACGCAATCAGACTGTTTGGACGACGTCAATATACCAACGCGTTTGATCCGCTGTGTGACATCGCAACATCAGAATCTCAACCATGCGATCAAAGCGTACTTGAATCGATCTTACAACAATCAGGAAGACGGCACAAAAGAATCGAGTGCCTGGAACGCGTTTCTAGCTAGCGTGACACGTCGCCGTCCCTGTCGCACTCCGCCATCTTCCACGCACACGACCCCAATGCCACCACCTCCGACAGCGTCCGTTGGATAAACAGACTACGCAGTTAGCAACAGGCCCTCCATCGATTGAATGAGCGCCATTCGCGTTGCAGAACGGCGACACATACTCCCCACGATCTCATCACCCCAGCATCTGCAGCAACATCTCTAAGCACCATCTCTAAACACCAACTGCAGTATAGGAACTGATCACGTCGCACGACTCTGGATCATATGGTCTGGACCATTGCTTGACACGACATTCGAAAGGTCCAACTCGGAAAACACCAACTCGGCTTCGACGACCAGTGAGACTACACAATAACAACTACTACATCCTATCGTGGCGCCTGTGTGAACATGCCAGCACTCTTCACAGATTCCGACTCGGAGGATGAGTATTATATGCGTGCAGCACGAGGTCAAGTAGCACCGACACCTCCACCAGTTGCGAAGACTGGATTGGCAAAGCAGACTCCCACAGCTTCGGCGAAAGCTCCGACCAAAGCACCCGCTAAACTTGTCGACGATGTGGAGAGGATTGAGACCGCCTCTTCGACTGCGATTTTAACGACCAACGGCGGCAACTCACAAGCGAGGCTCGGCTCGGGCGACGGACTGTTCGTGTCCAAGAACACGAAACCGGCAGCATCTTTCAGTGGTGAGAGAAAGCAGTCATCTGGATCAACGGGCAGGGCCTTGTCAGCTTTCTCGTCTGCGTTCGCGGTTAGGGGAACAACATCGACACCAGCAGCAACAGTGACATCTACAATATCAGCGGGATCGTTCGCAAGAGATCCATCGAACACTCTTGTAGAACCAAGAGCGGTCCTTGCCAAATCGGAAGCGGAAGCAGGAGCATCACGAATTGGCTCCTCCGCACTAGTAGGTAAAGCGACCATGGCCAGCGATCAAGCTGGTAGCGGTAAGCGAAAGGCTGGATCCTCCTCACCGGCAATCGGCAGCAACACAAACCCGAGAGAAGAGCCCTTCAAGATAAGGAAGAGGTCAAGACACGATAGCCACCAGAAGAAGTCGTCAGGCCCGTCAGAATCAAGTAGTCCGGAGCGTGGATTGATAGCTCAACCCAACACCTTTGCAACTGCTCAGGTCCGGGTTACTATCCCAGAGTGGTACACTATGCTTAAGAAGAGTCAAGTACGGAACAAGAAGGCATCCAGTGAGGATGCTGCGCTGGCCAAACTCAAAGGCTTCATCGACTTGTCCAAGAAATTTGATGAACGTGGGCGCAAGAAGACCCTCGACAACTTGATCGAGACCATCCATGACGCCATGTTCCTTAACGTCAACAAGCAGCTTATCCGCGACCACCGTTTGCTGGACATAGACGGTTTGCAAGCCGTCTTCGCTCTTCCGCCCGAGCTGCATGACAAGTACCCCTTCTACACACGTCTTGACGCTGAGGAGCTCTGGCACAAATGGGAAAGGCTAGACTTCGGTCCTGACCTTATGCACGGTATCAAATTCAACAAAGACTCCACGCCGTCCATTTTGCCCACGTACCAGCGCGCACCAAATGACAATCCCTTCGGGTCTAACGATCTTGTCAATGGACAATGGTGGCCCTTCCAACTCTGTCTTGTGCGCGATAACGCTCATACCTCATCTATGGGTGGCATCGGCGGCAGGAAAGGGGAAGGTGCATGGAGTGTCATCATGTCCGGGGGATTAGACGCCTCTGGATCTCCATATCCAGACCACGACGAAGGAGACACCGTACACTATTGCGGAACAGACGGGAAGGGGGGTATCATCTCTGATGGCTCACAACGCTTGCTAGAAAGCTATACAGGCGCAAAACAGATCCGTCTCATCAGGTCTTCGAAAGCGGCACATTCGAGATTCAGGCCGGCACAGGGGTGCAGGTATGATGGATTGTACAAGATCGTGGACTTTGAGATTTTGGATCGAGCCACGCAAAGGCACAGGTTCAGGATGGTCAGGGAACCGGGACAGGATCCCATCAGGTGCGCAGGGGCGGGGATGAGGCCTACAAGGCAGGAACTGCTGGCTATGGACAGATTGAAGAATGAGAAGAAGTTTGTGGTGGCCTGAGCGGAAAAGAGCAGTATGAGACTTGCTAGCGAGTTTTGCTTGAAACAGTAATCAAGATATCCATAGCGATTAGCGACGAGCGGAAAATATTTGCTTCACAACCTCACCTTTGATAATCAGGGTTGTGTGTAGTCCTTCTTTTGAGTCGGGTTTGCTTTCACGTGGCGCTGTTGTTTCCTTTCAATCCTCCCGTCAGCCCAGCTTTATATCTGCATTGTCGATGAAATGCTCCGCCTCACTTTCGTTCGTCCGTGAAAATTGGCAATGGGATGTTCCGACCGCTGTGCTTCGCGTCAAGGCTTGCTCTCCGGTGTCAATGTCGCCGACTCAACAGGCCGAGAGCAGCGGCGCTTCCACATCGTGACACGCGCTCAGTATCTGACAGCGCCTTGTCTACCCTCTCGCAGATGCCAGCAGTGGTCGTTGTGCCCAGCGTACTGATCGGAATGACGCTAGCGCTATGGACACTGAAATGCGCCAGTCTGGTGGGGTTCCAGAACAAGATCATCTACATGCCTTCGCTACCACCGTACGCCCGCAGTGAGAAGCTAGAGGACTACACAGCTCTATGCGGTAAGGTCAAATGGCGGGATGAAGCTATTGAATCAATGGATGGGCAGAGACTAGCTGTGGCGATCGGCAATATTGGACGAGACTTCAAGGTCGAAGCGCAGAGCTCTGAGGCAGAAATTGTCATACTGTATTTCCAAGGGTATCCTGCCCCTACCATACGACTGACAGTCCGACAATGATACTGATCGCATCAGAAATGGCTCTTCCACCCCTCCCAGACTTCCTCTTCTCTCCCGCGCCATGACAGCCATCCACACCACCACCTCCCAGCCTATCACCCTCTGCGCCCTCTCCTATCGCGGCTACTGGACTTCCACTGGCTCGCCATCTCAGCGCGGCATCGAGCAAGATGCCTGTGCATTCTTGCAATGGGCTCTCCGCACGTATCCCTCTGCCAGCTTTATCATCTGGGGGCAGTCCATCGGCGCTGGCGTGGCTTCCATTGCTCTCGCTGCTCAACTCACCCGTACAGGTTCCAATGTTGGGTATCTTGAAGGTCCAAAAAGTATTAGAGGACTGATACTAGAGACGCCCTTTGTGAACATAAGACGCATGCTCACGGAGCTCTATCCGCAGAAGTGGTTGCCCTATCGCTATCTCTGGCCGTTCTTGCGCAGTCACTGGGACTCTGAACTCGCACTGCGGAGGATGGCAGAGTCTGGTAAGAAGGCACCGCCAATTCTACTCCTACCTGCTGCGGAGGATGAGGTAGTGCCGCGACAGGACGCAGGGTACTTGGAGGATTTGTGCAATGAACTAGGGATGGAAGTGGAGAGGGTGGATGTGCATGGAGCGCTGCATCATCAGGCGAGCGAAAAGGCGCAAGGGAGGAAGGCGATCGCTGAGTTTGTCCGCCTATGCATGCTCCGAGAGTGGGAAAAGTGAGATGATTATATATAATTTCTCGACAGACAAGGATGCGACGACGCTATGCTACGCTATGGACGACGATATCACAGGTGAGTACCATCAAACTCAAGGCAGCGCGCCCAGCAGTGCGATCGCCACTGCAATCGCGCAGAGCAGACTTTCTGGCCTTAATTTCCTGGTAGCCGTGCTAGTGAAAGACACAAGTGCGGTACCATTCCTACCTGTTACACCATTCTGCCCGCTAGCTCGCACAGACCCGGCGTCTCCGCTCGTAGATCCCGAACCAGAGGCGGCGCTAGAGCCAGACCCGAGACCAGCTTGTACGTACCCGCCAACGCCCGCAGTCACCGACGGCGCAGGAAGCATAACGACCAGATCAGGCGCGACAGTGAATGTCACGCTAGGTTGTGCCGCTGCTCCTGCCCAATGATCCTGTTCCTGTTCCGGTTCCGGTTCCTGCTCCACCGGTACAACCAAGGCTACTGCTGCTACTCCCCTGCTCTTGTCCAGCAGCAGCGGTAGGCAGCGCCACCACGAAGCTTGTCTCTCTAACTTCTGCCCCCACAAGACCGGCCGCTGAGGGAGTCGAAAAGACTTCCGCCGGGGGCATAGTCCTCGCACGTATCACCACAACTGGTGCAATTCCTCCCTGCACCGATCTTCAGCCAGCTACAGAGCCAGGAAGAGGATGAGATAGGTGGGATGAACACTACCTCCGCACCGATCGTTACGGCTGAGCCTTCTGGTGCGGCAGTAGCTGTTTGGCTATTGGCAATGATGACCAGTGCTGGTATGGTTGTTTGTGTAGGCGCAGACGCAGGAATAGGAGGAAGGAGAAGTCGCCTTCGTTGGCGTTGCCGCTGTTGGCGCCCGAGTCTGTCGCAGTACCGGAGCCAGATCCAGAACCAGGCCTAAAGCCGGGTTCGGGGTCGGAAGTGCCTTGGATTCTGCCTTGCTGAGACGGTCCCGCTTCTTGTGCAGCTGGCAGCTGTGCCGATCACAATCCGGCGCCGGAGCTAGAGCCAGCAGTCGGTCGTGGCTGCGAGTTAATCAGCGAGATTATGTTCCCACTTACGCTGTTACCGGGAGTCTGTTGCGGGAGACTAGCAGGGGCTGAGGGAATCTCTGGTGTTGGGGCGGGCTGCTTGACGGCGAGAGGACGCGGCGGTACGCCTTCTGCTGTTGGTGTGGGTTGGGCATTTGCTGCATTGGTCGGGCGCAAAGGCTGCGTTGTCGCTAGACTCCCAAACAAGGCAGGAGCATCGATGTCCTCTGGGTCAGCATCGAGAGGAGGGAGGGGTGGTGGCTGTGGCTCGCTTGTGGGAGCTGGCTTAGGCGATGGTGCGCCGTCTCCAGGCTGCACTGTAGGTGCTGGCGTCGATGCGGTAACCTGCCCTTCCGCTACCTACATAGTGGTGACGGAGATCAAGAACGGAGCAAAGAAAGGCGGCATCCAACTACTACTACTCTGCTATGCGAAAGAGAGCAGCTTAGCCAGGAATGTGTGCATGCAACGTGAATCGCAGGTCTAAATGCATGTCAGACGGCAAGGAAATAAGCAGAGTGGCTCGCTTCATGACTAGAGGTAAAGAAGATGCCGCCAACCGACTTTGACGGTCGAGCTTCTAGGCTTTCCAAAATTTGCGTGGTCGGCTACTGAATTTCGTGACTTCTTCCATTGAGATGATGATCTGGACTCTCTGTGGATGTCAGGCAAACCTTCATGTTGGAAGCTGATAGGTTTGTACACGTGAAGGTCTCTTCGCAGACCTCGTGGATTTGTTCATAATGATCGAAGTCAGGGAGAACTGAACCGATGTCACGGAATGGTGATTGTCAAGTCACGTGTTTGGCAGTAGCGCCCGAACTGGACTAGCGTCAAAAGAGCCGCATTCCTGACGCCGCCGCCTGATTTGCAGCTGCACGCGCCCATGTGACGTCGCCTCCGATCATTCAACTTCATAGTCTCACAGCCATGCCGAAACACAGTAATGACAAATTAGCAGAATCGCATCGCGATTGCAGCACATCACTCAATTGAGCATCAGACTTAGGGACGACATCATAACCGGATAAGCGCAGGCGTCCTTACCCGACCAGCCATGGTCCGCCCCAGGGATGGCTTGACTGAATCCTGGGCTTCTATGGATGCTGGCGCTGAGTCTGTCGAGCTCACTTCGGATGAGGAAGAGCTCATTACAAATCCGAGGATGACGCCAAAAGCCAACCTGACCGCTTCTCGGGCGGCCCATCTCGATGATGCTTTGGGCGATGGAATACCTCGACAGACTCCTCGCGCAGCTCGTGCCGGCAGAAGCAGAGATATCAACACATCGATGCAATCTTCTCGTATCACAAATGATGCGACTCCGCGCCAGCGTGTAGCTCGCCCTCGCAAGCGAGAAGCATCAGACTTTGTCATGCCGACACTTGACCACACTTCCAGCCACGAGACTTCTCCCGTGAAAGGAACTACTCGTCAGTCTAGAGCCGATAGATTCGAAACCGGTACGCAAGCCAGACACAGACGGCCACTCGGACGCTCGAAAGTGCAGGACCACAGCATCTTGGATCTTGTTTGGCTCAACTTTCTATCGCCACTGCTCGTATATGCCTATCAGGTCTTCTCACTTGCCGCCAGATTTGCCAAGCCGATCATCGCGTACGCATTAGCCATATACCTTTTGGTCGGTGCTCTGATCATTGCACGCAATTTGTTGTTCAGCAGTGTCACCAGTGCACTCACACCGGTATGCCACCTACCAGGCTCGAGCACTATCTTTCCATTCTGTGCCAGCCTCAACTTCGCCCAAGAACATGGCGATCCCGAGTTTGACAAGTTGGTCAGCACACAGTCCGCTTTCGAGGAGGTCTTGACTACCACAGCTGAGAGTGCTTCACTACCAATGGATATGAAACGCTCGGAAGCGTCTATTCGAGATCTGCGCCATGTGGTAGAATACTCTGCACTTCCATCTCGTAATGAGCTGGTATTCGAATTCAGCGGCTTCATCGAGACAGCAAGGCAGGCATCTGGCGATCTCGCCAAGTACAATTCACGAATTGGCCGGGCAGTGGATCGAATTCTTTCAACCACAAGATGGACGCTCCAGGTTCTGGAAGGTGTCGACTCAGCAAAGGCCGAGCAAGGAAGTGTCTCGCGCTTCGTGGGCGACTATATGAACATTTTCGCTCCATTCCAGAGACCCACCAGGCTCACACGAGATATCCTTTACGACCAGTACATACGTCATACATCAGCTGTGGAAGAGCAGATTCAGGGACTAATCATGGAGGCTCAAGCACTTCTAGTGGTGCTGCAAAACCTGGATGATCGTCTGGACCTGATTGCATCCATCTCCACCCGCGACGGAATCAAGGTACAAGACAACAAGGATGAGCTATTTGCAATGTTATGGACGAAACTTGGCGGTAACAAGGCTAGCGTTTCAAAGGTGCAGAGGCAATTAGCTGTCCTGAAGGAGATTGGAGGATATCGAAAGCTTGCCTTTGCACACGTCAGTACCACAGTCGTCAAGCTGCAAGGTATCGCTGCTGCATTGGAGGACTTGCGAGAGCGGGTCTCGAGGCCAGAGGTTTTGGGCGTGGGCATGACAGGTGGCATTAGCAGAGACGAGATACCCCTTGAAATACACATCGGCGAAATCGTCATGGGAGTTGAGAGGCTCGAGAACGTGCGAGAAGAAGGCAAACAGATTGAAGGGCAAAGGATCAGAAACATTCTAGACAGGGATGAGAAGAAGGGGATTGAGGGATGACCGTTTGACAGCATTTGATACCCAAATCAGTCGGCGTACAGCACGGCTCCATCAAGACATGTATGATGATTTTATAAAACACTAGATAGTATGAAAATTAGGTTTACCGCCAACCAGAGTGTCCTGTTCAATCAGTCGGGTGCAAGTGCTGGCGAAGCAGGCTGGGATCCAGATTGTGTCGACGTCGCAACTCCCTCTTTCCTTCTCCACGCAATTTTCGCATCATCAACAAAAGCATCCTACATCCATTCGGCACGACGTTCACTGACTTCCGAGCCGCACAAACATGAACGCAGTTGTTGCAATGCTTGCGAAGGTGCATGAGGCTCGCAGAATGGCATCCGGGAGACTCCATGACCGCACATCCGCGAACAAGTATTATCCTACATTCTGCGATTACAGTATTATGGATCCGAGACAACCAGGAGCATGTATCTCTACCAACATTATGCAACGATATATATGGTACGAAAAGACTCTCACAACGGACAAGCAAGTAGACGCATTTCCTTCTCCCATTTTCTCTGTGACTTTTCAAACCACACAAAGCCATAATGAAGACCGACTCAACTTTCTTTCTTTCCATTCTCCCACTTCTTCTCTCCGCTCTAGTCCCCACTACCACCGCCATTGCCCTTCCTCCTCCCGATAGGTCGGGCAACGCCGACCAGGGACTCGCACGTCCAAACTATGTCAACCGTCTTCCCCTTACGGTCCCGGAGAGGACGCCGCACCTTACCATCACAAAGCATGCCAGCGATGGGGCGTCGTCATCCCTGACAAAGCCACTGGACAGGAGACACTCAAGACTCGGCGGAGGCGATCGGGGCGGTGGACGCGTCGGCGGATCGAGCGATGGCCGAGGCGGCTTCGGTCGCGGAGACAGAGGAGGCATGGGAGGCCACTCCAAGCGCGCCGTGAATCCGGACGACCATCTCCCGATACCGGGCGCAAACATGAACAGGCTCGGCCCTGACAACCTACCAGACGATCCTCCTCCCACCAAGGACGAAATGGATCAGATCCTCAGATCAAGGAAAGATGGTCCCAAGAACGACGACATCGTCTCTGATATGTTCGGGCCAAGCGGCTTTGGGAAGCGGGACGAGAAGACCTCCGACACCGGGTCGACGCCGGACGAGCCGAGAGGTGCCGTGATGTTCGACTCTGCTGTGGCAGGTAACGAGGCGCTGGCTGGTAGTATCGGCACACTCGGCTCATACAGGGAGCCACCCAGGAAACGCGATCCAATGGGGCCAGGCAGCTTTGGTAGAAGAGGCGGCAGGGGTCAGGACGGCGGAGGACGAGGTGGGTTTGGTAGTCGTCATGGGAAGCGGATGGTGCAGCCCATGGTAAGCCCCTTGTTGCACGACAAAGGAAGCACGCGCTATCAAGATCCCCATACTGGTTGTGGGGCACTAAGCACAGTGTGCGCGAAGGTCAAGAGGGGTGGTACGCCGCCGTTCAGGGGTGGTGAGGGTCATGAGGGCGGAGGCTTCGGCGGCGGGGAACACGGAGCAGGAGGAGGAGGCTTTGGTGGTGCCAGACCTTTTGGCGACGGCGGTCCCCCTCCTTTCGCAGGTCGAGGTGGTCCTCAAATGGGTGGCCCACAAACGGATGGCCCACCAATGGGCGGTCCTGGCCATGGTCCCCCTGGAGGTGTATTCGGAGGCCATCATCGAAAGAGGGACCCCGTGATGGGCGGTGGCGGTGGCTTTAGGGGTGGCGAATCTGGCGGTGGCATGCCGTTCGGAGGTGGCGACGGTGGCCCTCCTCCCTTTGCGGGACGTGGTGGTCCTCCGATGGATGGTCACGGTGGTCCTCCTATGGGTGATCACGGTCGAGGACCCATGCGAGGCGGCTTCGGAGGCGGCCACCCTGATAAGCGAGATCCAATGATGGGCGGTGGTGGTGGAGGCGGTGATTTTGGAGGCGGTATGCCGTTTGGAGGTGGCAGCGGTGGCCCTCCTCCTTTTGCGGGACGTGGTGGTCCTCCGATGGATGGTCACAGTGGTCCTCCTATGGGTGATCATGGTCGTGGGCCTATGGGCGGTGGATTTGGTCCACGTATCAAGAGAGATCCTATGATGGGTGGTGGCGGTGGAGGTGACTTCGGGGTTGGTATGTCGTTTGGCCGTGGTGGTCGTGGCGGCGAAGGTGGAGGTCCGCCTCCTTTCGCAGGCCAAGGAGGTCCTCCCATGCAAGGTCATGGCGGTCCTCAGATGGGAGAGCATGACCATAGGCCTGTGGGTGGTGGTTCCGGTCCTCGCGTCTAGCGAGATACTATGATCGGTGATGAGGGTGAATGAAGTGAGATATCATCCGGCGACGTCACTACTGGACGTTTTGTTCAATCAACGGGGTCACTCACGCATGCAGTCGCGGTTAGTAATTTCGGTGGAGGATCTGGAGGAGGCAGGAACTAGGCACAACAAATGACCATGAATGCAGTTTTCAGGAACACATGCAATCGGTCACCAGCTACCTGACGATCCTTGATCATTACGATCTCGATTTGTGACTTCCTACTTCCTAGCAAAGAGCTTGAGTACTCCTCGTAACGTACGGTGTGCCATGAGCTTATCTCCAGGCACTCTGATCCCAGTATAACCTTTGGGCGGATCCTCCCACATCGCATGGCCCTGATCAAGTGCCTCTTTGACCTCGCCGAATTCAAACCACCTTGCCTCGTCCAGCTCCTGTTCCGGATACGTGATCTTCTCGTCGGCGGCCTCCTTGCACTGGCCGATCGTGCCCACCAATAGAGTACTAGGATACGGCCATGCTTGGCTGCTGTGGATTTGTACATCGCCGACCTTGACGCCTGACTCCTCGTACACCTCTCTCCGCATGGCAGATTCAAGCGACTCGGCCGGCTCGACAAATCCAGACAAGCAAGAAAAGTAGTTCGGCGGCCAGCGCTTGCCTCTACCTAGCAGCACTCTCTTGCCGTCAGCCGATACAGGAGCAGCGATCAAGGTCGGATCGGTTCTGGGAAATGCTGTGTTATGCAGACCGATGCGAGTAGGACAAGAACCCCTCTTGATCCCGTTGTCAATCGGTGGACAGATTATCTTTGCACCGCCATGGACAGACAGGGTGGGGCTACCACATGAAGAGCAGTAAGCGTTACGCTGATTCCAGTCTATGAAGGACCGTGCTTGTGCATAGATAGATGATTCTTCGTAGGAGAATCCGAGCTCTACTCTAGTTGGTGCAAATGCAGAACCAGACGAGGCGAGCGATGAGATGGTGGCTTCGTCTTGACGAGAAACATCCAATGCAAAGTAAGGTATACCAGAGTAGGATTCGAGCTCAACGCCACTCGCTTTGACCTCCAGATCGAGACCTAGGAATACGAGAATAGGCTTCTTGTCGGCGCTATTAAAGTTCTTGGTTTCGTCTGCTTCTGACTGTGCATAAGGCTCCCCAAGGATGGACTTCACAGCATCAAATGGTAAGTATTGAAGAGAGCCCTCACTTGTCCGTAGGGGGTTGAAATTCTGCATGCATAAGTATTTTGCTGATGGATGTTGTGAAGCCTTGTGTAACAAAGTGTTTGATTGCCTCAGAAATGACAGTCTTGTTACTGGATTGGCAGTAAAGTAAGGCTCGTAGATGTTCTGTGGGCCGAACAGGCCTGTCGAGAGGCGCGACATACTCTCAGATACCTGTCAAGCGCATCAAACTCCGACTTTGGACATGTGCAGAAAGAGTATAGAAGCAAAAGGACAATTTCATCAGCGGAAACACCCATCTCTTGTTTACTGACTTGCTTCCCCGCTTTGTAGATCTGGTTCCCGGATCGGGCACGATGATGGGGTATTGGCTCGGGGACTGAGCGAGCATAACAATCTCGCCCTGTCAAACCTACGATAAATAACGAGACTTGCGAGGATGCACAAACGCATCAGTGGGAGAATTGCGCAGCTGGAAAGACTTGTACCAAAGTATGGAAAGGGCAGGACCGCAATGGGCCAGGTCGAGGGAAATAACCGAGGATGATTATGTAATATTGGCTTGCAGTGATCAGGCTGAGGAAGACGTGGATTCTATAAGCCAGGTTGACCTTGTCTTCCCGGACAATCCAGCGTATTTCTTCCGGTGAAGCTGTCAACAAGCGCCGAACCTTTCCTCAATGACAACTACGGTCGCATCGACTATTGAAACTTGTTCTGCTCTGGACTCTAGTGATGGAGCCACGCTGTGATCTATTGACACGTTTGACCGGAACCTGCTCCCCTGTACGGCACGATTTCTCCAACATCTGGACACATTAGGATTTCGTTTTCTTCCACATGGCCACTGGCAGGATGCTGACAGAAGACACAAAGCATTAAGAGTAAGTGCCTTCCATCTATCCACATTTCTCAACCCGTTCCTTCGTCTCTCGCAGCTTCATATCGTGATCTTACAATCAGCGACGATGCACACTCGAATCCTTTTACTATCAGCGATTGCTTCCATCTTGGGTACAGTTTCAGCACATCCATATCGACGGGAAGAACCACCTTATCCTACACCCACACCAGATGCTGCGGCAACAAAGTCATGTGAAGACTGGCCGCTCACCACCACACTCAAGGTCTACGGTACTCCACCTCCTGGAGTGCCACCACCTCAGACCGTTGTGACCAGAGCGTGTGGTACTGACCAGCCAAAGCCAACCGGCGAAGTGCACACACCTCCAGCATCAGGCTATGAGGGAGAACCAAAACGTACTCTCAAACGGTCGGCAGAACAGAAACCGTCCAAGTCTGAGCCTCACACAACAGAGAACGTTGACTTTTCTTCCGAACTCTTGCCTCTTGCGGCCGCATTGCAGAAGATGGAGCGCAACGGCAAGCAGACCGAAGGTAGCGCGGCCGAGAAACGCAGCGACGCCATGAAGGTCTTTGTGCACGACTTACCCAACCCAGAGCCGATCAGACTGCCAAAGCAAAGAAGGACTCCTATCATGTCTGAGGATTATGTTGACCCCAGCTGGGATGCGCGGACGCAAAAGGATACTGCAAACCAATGGAAAGCAAATGAAGACCCTTTAGCCGGCGGCAGCATGATGTCGATCATGCCTGTCAAAAGAGAAGCTATGGCTTCCCTTGGATGTTTTGGAAGCACAATTCCGGGCTGAGAGGGAGTCGCAAGGTTTCTGATTATCTGACCGCCGTTACTACACGATACTCCACAGGGCTCAGCGCCATTATGATGAATCAATTTCTGCTTATCATGGAACCATTATCAATCCTGTCATAGCGATTCGAGTCCACTTCTCTTGTGAGCCCACCTGGGGAGAGCTGACTAAGCACCTCCTAGTCATATCTCTCTCTGGCGTCCTTGGAATGCATTACTTGTCCTCCGCTAAGGTCGGAACGAAGGACCGTCTCATGTTTTACTAACAGAAACCTGTCATCCGGCATGGCATTGTCTCCGCCCTCAGGGCCGACTAGTGTTGCGCTACCTCACCAGCATTAGCTTCTTGACATCGTCCTCTCAACACCAACTACGTGGCTCCGTCGAGCAGCCGGCATTCTGCTTGTCTTGTCTTGAGACCTCTACAGTGCTCTGTATGCGACCGTACGTTCTTTCCTTGTAGTAGAAGCCATCATCATTATTCTAAACCAATCGAAGCCACATTGATGAAGCCATTGTGCATCCGACGTGGTTGATGGTACGTCCACGTCCAAGAAAAGGGACAGAAATCTGAGTGGATGGATATCGTGAATCATGAAACTTTTACTACAAATGCGATAAGTCATCAGGCCCAGGATAGGACCCAATCAGAAGCAAATGCCCCGTCTTTAGTGCTCTCCTCCAGACCAGAAACGGTCAGCTCTCCTTTGCCAGCATCAAAGTCATAATCCACCTGCTGCCCACCAAGCGTCACGTTTCCAGGCTTGCTCCCTACCCCGAGCACAGTGACGTTACCCAGCGCTTGTTTCTCCTCCCACTCTCCCCTAGCACTGATCCACAACTTCCCCTCAGCGGCCGTGAAGTCAACGTACAGCGTGCTATTCTGCACTACGCTCACGCCATCGTCGATATATACCTCCCCCTCTGCCTTCCCCTGACCATCCAACGCAACGAGCAAGTTCCAGGGACTATTCCTGCTCTCCGTAGTCGTCATACTCGCGCTCTGCATGGGCAAGACATACCCTCCTCTCACGAAAACATTGATGTGCGTCAACTCCGCGGCCAGCGTCTTGTTCTCGCCTGGACGGGCGATGATGCGAGAATGGTTGTACCAATCGTACCACACCTCGCCTCTGTCCAGACCAGGGAAGATACCATTGACGGTGCGAACATTGGGCTCGAGGACGGGTGTGACGAGGATCGCGGGGCCGAGGAGGAATTGCGTGTCCACGGCTGCGAGAGTGGGGTCGTGAGGGAACTCCCATGCCAGTGCGCGCATGACGGTCTCGCCCTGTGTGGAGGCGAGGTGGAGAAGGGTGTACATGTACGGTAGTAAGGCGTAGCGGATGGCCATGACGGTGCGGGAGGCAGTGGCTACGTCGGCCCAGACTGGGAGGGATTAGTACAAGATCGTGATTGAATTGACAGAACGAAGGGCAGGGGCGTAGTTACGCACCATATGGCTCCTGGCTGTTTGCAGCCAAAACATTGTGGTTCCTGTAGAAGGGGAAGAAAGCACCGACTTCCATCCATCTTGCGCAGAGTTCTTTGTCGCTGTTACCGCTGAAGCCACAGACATCAGGTCCGAACATCGGAATGCCGAAGAGTGACATGCTGAGCGCTTGAGAAATGGAGAAGAACATGCTGTAGAATTTGCTGTTATTGTCTCCGCCCCAGTGGCCTGCATAGTGGCCCGAGCCAGCAAAGGTACTGCGACCAATGATGAAGGGGCGCTTGGTAGGAGAGATGGAGCGTAGAGCGTCATAAGTAGCGCGAAGTATTGAGTGGCCGAATAGGTTGTGAATGTCATATTCTTGAACCCCATCGATATGAGTGGCGTTGGGGGCTGCGGCATGTGTCCCAAGTTCACCGAGAACATTGTTGATGACGTAAGGAGGATAATTAATTTGTCGAACACCAGGAGTGACTGTGGTGCGGACGTAATCGGCAGTAGTCGTGGCTGAGACAGCTGTAGCGGAAGCGGCTGCAGCTTGTGAGGCTGATAGACTGGAAGCAGAAGCAGCTTCTGTGGCATTGGTGACATTGAACTGCTCTGGATAATCAACTTGAAGCTGACCAGGTTCGCCTGGCAGACTGAAAGGTGGATGTGAAGGGTTCAAGGACAGATTACCAGAACCGCAAGAACCAACGCAGAAAGAGGAGACCTCAGACATGTCAATCCAGATACCATCCCAGTTGACATTCTGGTAGTGAGAGCTCATGGACTCGGTCCACCAGTCAGTGCTGTTAGGTGCAAGCCAGTCAGGGAAGACAGTGTAGCCAGGCCAGACAGCGCCGATATACTCCGACCCATCAGGGTTCTTCATGAAGATGTCGAGCTCGTGACCTCTATCATAGACCGAATAGGCATCAGAGGCATTGTCAGGATTAGGTATGTAGATGGCTGAATCGACGATTGGAATGTAGTGCTGTCCATTTGCGTGCAAACTGTCCAAAAAGACCTTGCCGGCATCGTAAGGGAAAGTGTTTTGATCGTTCTCAAAGTCTCGGTACTGAAACATATAGTCGATGTCTGTCCAGATGGTTTCGAGCGGGATTTGAGCATTCTTGAAGTTGGTGACAACGTCCTCGAGCATCGACCAATTCTTATATCCCCATCGGCATTGATGGAAGCCTAGTGTCCAATACTGTTGCATGGTCGGAAGACCGATGGTCTCTTGATATTGCCTGGTTACTTCAGGCTGCGTCGGACCGTCGAAGAAGTACAGGTCAATGCTGCCACCGAGTGAGCGCCAGGTCAGGTTTCTAGCATTGAGCAGCGCCTCCAGCGGATGGGCGTTGCGGTAGAAGACACCATGGTTCGAAGATTCATAGTTGGCACCAGCAGTGGCGTTACCGATCAGTAGAGTACGATTACCGGACTCCTCATCGACCTCGTAGTATCTCGTCTCCAGGTAGAATGGATGAGACCCGTACAAGTTGGGGTCAATAGGATTGCCGTTGTCCGCAGCGAAAAATGTAGCGGTGTAGTTGTTCCCAAGTCTAAGAGAATGAAAGTGTTCACCCATTCCGTACATGTTGTAATTTTCTGGCAGTGTGGTGACAAATTCGATGAATTGATCCTCGTAGATAAGCTTGCTACCCGCGGTCGAGAATAGAATCTCGCCAGTCGACTTCCTGAGGACAGTGAAGGAGAAGGTTGGGTCATTTGTCCATGAGAATTGCAAGTCGATGTTTTCAGAGTCATCTGATGGCACGCCATGCTGTGGTTGATTAACATAGCCCTCAGGTATTTCGAACCAAGATTGATTGGCAGCACCTATGTAGGCAGGCTTGATATTAACCGACAATCGATTGGCAGTCTGGTAGTCCACAGTCAAGAACAGCTCCTCGATGTCAGTGCCGTAAGCGTAGCACTATTCAACGTCAGTCTCATGAGTTTCTTTGAGATCTAGTGTACGTACCGGTGGTCCGTCAAGAAGCAGCGTAGCATTAAACCCATATTGCGTCCTCTTCACACTCTGCGCCTTGTATCCCGGACAGACACTCTGCGCGTCCACAGCCTGTGGATCCAAGATATTCGGTAAGACCTTCACACCGTTGTCAATACTCGCATCAGGTGTGAATTGCGGCCTGTACGAAGTCGTGGCATTCTGACCCAGAACCTTCTGACCGAAAAAACCCAGTCCAAGCGCTAAAGAGCGAGCCCACAGCGAGCTCTTCATGTTGCCTTCTCGATTGCCGTCCGGTGATTCGAGAATAAGTACAATGATAAGTGCAACAACAGCCAAAATCAGCACCCTCGCCCTTCTCCTCTGGATCCGCCGAAAGGCGGGCATATTATACCTTTCCCTCCCCAGTGCCACGCTCAAATCTCCACGATCCGATTCTGTACAGCAGCGACGATCGCCGCACTGCACTTCGCCGGCGCCTCAACGACTATCCTCTGCTACCCCGTACAACAGACGCCAGAGACGTCACTGACAGGCCCTTTTGCACGAAGGTCCGGATACCACCCGAACGTGCCTAGAGCTATATCTCGGACCGACAAAGAAAGCGGGTCAGAGAGTGCTGATGGAGAAGAGAAAAGCGGCAGATCGTCGAGCTAAAAAGCTGTGGAATGTCCATGCAGAGATCGACTCAGAGCAAAAATCCAGGATGGAGCTCTGGCCGACGAGGGGCACAAGGGTCCTCCAGGATCGCTGGGCTTGAGAGGCCAAGCAATGTGACACTTTCTCGTAGCAGTGGTAGGCTCGCTTCACGAGCTATTCACTGCTATGAGCTGGCAGTATGTGATGGAGGATGTACTGCTATATTTCGACAATAACCAAGACATGTTTGCCGTCGGCCCTGTTCTCGGTGTCATGGGGCTGATCGCCGCAGACCCACTACGGGACGAGTGCTTGATCGTGTCACGCTTTTGGGATAAGCTTTGCGGGGATATCAGCAATTGAGGAGTGATCACTTCAGTATCATGCAGAACGAGTTTATGTTGAGGCTCACTTCCTGTACGGACCGTCATAATGTTGGGACGACGGAAAGCTTCAGAGCCAAGCTCGCAGTAATGATCAGTCTTACTGGTAACGCGAGGATGCTCTTTCGTTTGAGCTAGCAAGCTACCTGGGAGCATGGAATGCGATTCTTTGGAAAGGGCCACAACTCTAGTACTAAAACCATTCAACATTCCTGCCTATCTCTTCGCGGTATCTGGTGGTTACAAGAAGGTGTGCCCAGCTCGGGTATGAAGTGAACGTAAACCCACAGGAAGAGATATATCGTATAGCTTGTGGCCATCGGCAAGCGTGGCCTTTAATGTATGATATTGAGGTCTGGGATGGGTAGCACCGCTGCGTTATGGTCGGTAATCTTCCTCTCTTCCAGTGGTTGTGGATATGTCACGGCACGGGCTCGAATGCCAGCTGGTAGTCTTCAGCTTCAGGTCTGGCTAGCAACTTGCGCGAAGATACCGTGAGGACAGCTTCTTCAGAATTCGTGTACGACCCGGAGATTGGCACGTCCGAGAAGTTCGCCTCAAAAGACTTGATGATCACTCTCGACCGACTGACCTGCCAGGAGACCTGGTTGACGTCCTGGATGAGGCCACTTTTGCAGGCTCATTCCCAGAGTTACACGCTATTAATGCTCTTCTTCGAAAGGGCAGCCCACAAGGCTGTTCCATTCAGTCTCTTCAAAGATAATATAGATGCATAGATCGTTCGTTCAAGTGCCGATAGAAAAGCGATGAAACTTGGGATAGCGACTGAAAACGCGGTCTTTCGCTCTCGGAAATAAGCGATACGGGCGTAAACGTCAACCCCTGGTGGCCGTGGCTGTCAGACTGCACCACCGGTCTGACGACCGGCCGTATCATATGAGGGTATAAGCAATGGATGCCCAGCTTGTCAGCATGAGAGGGCGATGCCCGCAGGTGACAGCTACACCGTGCCATAGCCTGCATCATGCCCAGCCTCGCCACAATCCGCAAGCACAATGCTGAATTGCTTATTAAGACGTCCCTCGTGGTCGTCATTACGGGCGGGACCACAGGCATTGGCTCATACATCGCAGATAGCTTGGGACGAGCTTTCGCGACGTGTGGTCCCAAGCTAAGGGTGTATATCGTGGGCCGAAATGTTGATCGTGCTGCTGAAGTCATCGCGAGGAACACCACCATCGCTCCAGGATCAGACTGGCGCTTCATCAAAGTCAAAGATCTGGCTTATCTAGCAGGAGTCGACGAGGCATGTCAACAGATCCCCAACGACGAGCACAAGAAGCCTCATGCAGGTGGTGGACCTCGCGTGGACCTTTTGTACATGAGCCATTGTTACCCCATCCTTCTCGAGCCAACAAGTCAGTATACCTCAATCGCCCTTTTTCAACTCCACTAAGTGACAATTCAGCCACCTCAGAAGGACTCGACTCCTTCCTTTCAACAGTCTCCTACTCACGAATCCGCTTCATCACCCAACTCGCCCCTCTCCTCATCGCCTCCCCATCACAAGGCCACGCCGTCTCCATCTACGCCGGCGGGTTCGAAGACGGGACAAAGCCAGGCGAGCTACCGATCGGTCGACCGAGTCCGAAAGACTACGGCGTCGGATCTGTCCGCAAGCACGCGACGTTCATGAAGACGTTTGTTTTTGAGACGCTGGCGGAGAAGCATGCTGGGAAGCTGCGTTTGTCGCATATTTACCCTGGACTTGTGGATGGGCCGGCGTTCTATCTCGACGAGAATCCGATTTGGTTCAAGGTTGTTTGGGCTTGTTTGAGGCCGTTGTTGAGGATTTCATATATGACTGTGAGATGGACTGCCATGAACATTGTGAGGTTGGTCAGCTGACTTGACAGGATCCGAGGGATTGTGGTGACATTATGTTGTCCTTGGCATCAGACACCTTTCCTGCTAGGGGCGTTGGTGATGGAGGACTGGGGTCTGTTGCTGAGAGTACTGATGGCATGCGTGGTGGAGGGTGCTATGCGGTTGGTCAGAGAGGCGACGCAGTCAAAGGTATCCGCTACGAAAAGGGTAGGGACGGTACCACGAGGGACAAAGTCTGGAGTCATATCATGGAGATCTTCGAGCGGGCAGACAAGGCTCAAGCCTAGACATAGAATACCTGCTCTCCGTCTAGCGGGATGTGGACTCCTCTTGTGAAGAAAGGTCATTCATACCATTACACATCTCTGTCTACCTGATCATGCTTTTCAATGCCGTAGGGAAAAATGAGCAAGGAAAGCAAGGAAACTGATGCTAGTCCCCAGTAGTCAAAAATGCTTCTCGCCCTTTGCCTGAGTGAAATGTGTGTCCTTGGTATTTCCCCAAAACGCCATCGCTCAAACCGTCAAAATGCTGCGAGATGCGTCCAAATGCATCATATCCAGAACAAAACTGAAACGTCAAATGTAGAGTGTCAATCTACACTTCCTCCCATCTACTCCTTCCTGGGTATTTCCGTGCTATTAGGTCGGCTCAGTACCACAACAGTGGTATTACCAATGTTGGGCATTCCGAGATCAATGCCCTCCGTCGAGCTCGGCCTCTTCTTCATGTCTATCTCTCGGCTTGCGACAGTGCTGAGACTGCCCTTGCCCTTCATATCAACCACAGTGCTGCCGCCGAGACTAGCAGGGGCTGATTGGTCCATTCTCTTCTCCGTCGGGCTGGGTTGACCTTCATCCTCCTCCAAGATGGGCGCGCAATACTCCTTGAGCACCTTCTTGAGCGCAGGTCGTCTGATCGGTTTGCTGAGGAAGTAATTCATACCGCTGTCGAGACAGTCTTTGACGTTGCTCTCCTCTGCGAAAGCTGTGAGCGCCACAATGGGTGCGTCGAAGCCAGTCTCTCGAATGAGCTTTGTACTTTGCAGACCATCAAGATTGGGCATCTGAACGTCCATGAAGATAAGATTGAACGGTCCTTTGCTAGCCAGACTGTTCGGATCGTCTGGATCAGGCGTGCTCATGGACTCCTTGACAAAGTCCAGGGCTTCTTGTCCATCCTTGGCCACTGTCACGTCGTAAATATCTTCAAGTTTTAGCATCCGCAAGACGACTTCTTGGTTGACCTTGTTGTCCTCAGCAACCAAGACGCGAATCTTCCCGGCCGAGGAAGCGGCGGCCTTCATCTGCTCCATCGCCGCAGGCTGCGAGCCAGGTGACTCCATTGGCTGATTGGAGGCGAAAAATGGTTGTGACAGGCCCACCAGACGGGGCTGATTCGACGATTCGAACTGATCCTTTTGGGGCGGTTGCGGGGATGATGTTCCGATGTTACCAGGGAACGAGGACACCGAGACATTATCGCCGATAATGCTCCTGCGCTTGGGGGTCCCAAAGGCATCCGCAGGGCCTCCACTGCCGGATATCATTGACAGGTTGTCGCCATTCTGAGACACATTGCTGGAAGCTGTACTGTCCGCCCGTGACAGAAGATGTCTCAATGGGATACGCATCATGAAAGTACTGCCCTGGCCGACCTCCGACTGCAAGCTCATAGCTCCGTGCATTAATCCGGCTAGCTGGGAACAGATGCTCAGGCCGAGACCTGTCCCACCGTACTTCTTTGAGAGTCCGAGATCGCCTTGCACGAATGGCTCGAAGATGCGTTGATGGAGGTGTTCAGGGATACCAGGACCAGTGTCGACGACCTCAAATTCGAACATGAACGTCTTGCCCGGTGGTGGAGTAGCTCGATCTACTTCAAGAATGCGCTGGAAAGCTCCTCCAGAATGCGATCCACCCTCTGAGCCTGACGTTCTACCACCTGGCCCTGAAAGATCCGAAAGGCGGTTCCTATTTCGCCGAGAAGTTCTTGAGCCAAGACTTGTCTTTCTACTGCCGATGTCTGACGTCTCACCAAGGCATCGTACCGTCAGTGTAACTTTGCCTTGCGCTGGTGTGAATTTCAGACTGTTGGAGACCAGGTTGATGATGACCTGCAGTATACGATGCGTGTCACCCCAGAGGATCATATCTTTGACTCTGTTCCCAGTAGTGTCCTTGACTTCAATCTCGCCGAGACTGTTCTGGAATTGTACGCTCAGGTCGATCTGGCTATCCTTGGCCTGTTTGTCGAAAATGGCAAGCACTTGTGAGCTAATATCTCGGAGGCGGAATTCTTTCTCGTCGAGGGAGAGCTGTTGTCCGACTTGGTTCTTGCTGTCAATTGTTAATACATGTGTTTCTTTGCGCACTGGAAGACTAGGAACGTACCTGAAGGTCAGAAGATCTGTCAGCAAATTGAGCAACAGATCTCCACTCTTGTAAATGATCCCCAGAGACCGCTTCAGCCTGATCGGATCATCTTCTTGCATACAGACCGCACACATGCCCAAGATACCATTGAGAGGTGTCTTCAGCTCATGCGAGATATTTGCGATAAACAGCGTCTTGCTCTCGTTGGCGGCCTCTGCGGCCTTCTTGCTTAATTCCAACTCCGCAGTCCTTGTCCGTACTCGCTCTTCCAGCCTCTCGTACTGCATCATAAGCTCGTCCGACATCTCGTTGAACGTTGTCGTGAGTTCCGACAGCTCATCCTTGACGAGATGTTTTCGGTCGGGCACTTTACCGGGTATGCGAAAGTGTCGTCGGCGTCGTTCTTCGGTGTTATCCGATCGCGATCGCTTGCGTCGTCTCAGCACTGAGGCAAAAAAGCCTTCCTTGCGAGCGAGCGCAGCATCCATTCCATTCGCCTCAGGACTCGCTCCGTCCTCGTCGTCATCGTAGTCAGAGCCGCCGAGTGTATCGCTGCTACCGGTATATCCTGTAGGCATGACCGTCTTTGCCGTGGCCATCTTTAGCGCTCTAATCGGCTTGCTGGCGAAATGTGCAAGAGGCCAAGCCACTAGTACCATACCAGCAAGTGTGCCAAAGACGCAGGCGATGATGACTTCGCGAAGCCGAGTGATGGGCGTCCACACTTCCGCACGTGACTGTTCTACGATGACGGCCCAGTCGACAAAGGGTACATTGACCAACGCAAACCCACAAGAAACGGCAATGCCGGCTTCGTTCTTGGCTCTGATCTGGTTGCCAGCATTGTTGTTTGCTTGTTGATTTGTGGTGACTGCCTGTACCAAGGGGGGAAAATCGCCCAGCTTGAACGGCGGGTTCGTTGTACCTTGAGTTCGACCAGGATGTCTGTCTGAGGTGTTGGCGTTAAGTGGTAAGACAAACTGTACGTTTTGGTCATTGTACACGGTCGGATCGGGACCACTGTCGTACATGACACCAGGAGGATACTGATTGGTGTTATTGACAGGCCTGATCAATAGCATTCGGCCTGTGTTATCCAGCCCTTGTTGCATATTAATGACATTTGTGATGAGCCTGCCGTCCATGACAACTGTGAGCCAGCCCAGTACATCTAGTGAGGAAGTGTTGTTGATGATCGGAAGAGTGATCGAAAGCATGGAGTATGTCGAGTTGACCTGCCATGGACCCAGAAGGAGTGCCTGATTCCTGAGTGGGCTGATGACATCGTCTTGATAGTTGGCTGCCGCAACTTCGACACCGTCGGAGTTCACAATACTTCCGTAGGTGAAATTGGGATACAGGTTAGGCGGGAAACCCAGACCTTCGTCCCCGAGATAGACATCTGTTCCATTCGGGTATGTCCATGGCAGCTTGACTCGTCCGATGATGTCTTGGCTGGTCGTGTTAAGTACAGGGACGTTCCCTGCCGGCCCGGTATTCGTCCTTGGTCGGATCTGTGACTGCAGGAGTAATGATCTCCCGACAGCACCACCAGAAGCCGGTCCGCCTATTGCCGCCTCCATATCTGGTATTGCCGGAGCCCAATTATCCTGGCTATTATCTCCATCATCATTGTAACGCTGTAGTGCCTCCTGTACCACTATGCGACTAGCCGTGAATTGTACGCTGTTCTCGAGTAGGGCGAGATTTGAGGCTAGCTGAGAAGCCTTCAGTGAAGCGGATATGGCGAGTCGGGTACCTCGAACTCCAAGGACGAAATTGTAATTCGTGTACTAAGCAAGTCAGCTGTTATACTCACAGTGATTACAGTCACTCATACCCATGTCGCGATTGCAATCACACCAAGTCCAATACCCGATGCGAGCAGCAGTAGCGCCGCCAGCTGCTCCCGGATAGGGATCCTCATGTTTGTCGAGCGAGTTGTCAACTCTTAGCCCAAAGGGCGTCTTGTAGTGTCGGAATAGCCACTATTTCGATCTGTTTCGAATCCGCTATGTGATCAAGCTGTTCGCGACGGAAAAATCGTAACCCGGAGTATTGCGACCTCGTGTCCCGTCAGATTGACTAAACACCGTTTAGAAACGTTCGGAGATTGTTGTTGATTCTATCGCTTCGACTACGCCCATGTCTGGGAATGGTGGAGCTTTAGGATTGTCTTTCTTCGGATGTTCAGTGTGATCCAGTGTACACCATGAAGTATGCAGAAAAGCCGGAAAGAAGAAAAGCTGACTAGGAGTGGTCGAAGGATTGACGCCGAGGGTGAGTGATATTGGCAGAGACAGCTCAGCAGTAGCGGTCGGCCTGCATTAGTCTATGTGGCGACGAGGTCAAGGACGGTGATCGACCAATGTCCGAGCCTTTCCTATCGTCTGTGCCTGTGATTAGGAAGACCAAACTCATGCAGGGATGGCGACGTTGAGGGTGAGCAAGCGCGAAGAGAGAGTTGGACGTGTGAGAGTTTGGAGTTGCAACGGTTCAGGCGTGGCAGACGAGCGAGAGCGCAGATGGCACCAAGCTGTGTTTGGACTAGTTTTGGCTTTTCAGTTTGCCGCAACCGAACATGCATCCAATTATTTCTGGTCCAAGTAGGAAGAGCCGCAATCATGGAAGGATAATGTATATTGGTCCGGCATTGCGGATTCTTTGTACAGAGAGGGGTAGATTCTTGGTCGTATCTCATAGTGTCATGGATGATGCCAACAACATTGTGCTTCTCACTTGCGATTCATCTACACGGCTACCTATGCAAAGACATGTAAACTACAAGATATGTCCCCCTAGCGAAGCGTTCGCGCAAGGAGAATTCGCCAACTCGAAATGTGGAAATGGTGAGCACGGGCAATGCGTGGGCAGTAATTCACCTGTCCAAATCTCACTCGCGGCCCTAGATCGAGGAATTGTCCTTCTTAGCTGGATTGTCGGTGTCGCGAAATACCTCTCAGCGCACTCGATATCCTCTCCATATCCTCAGTCATATGTAGCAGCAGTGGTAGTCATCGTCTCCTTCTCAATTCTTCATCTTCGTAGGCAAAGCCCTGTCGTTCCAGATCTACTGATCGGCGCTTTGCGGGGAGCAGATCATGTTTTTTCACCACGCGTCTTGTTTCCCCCTCTCCATTCCTCAGCGCAGATCTTTCTCAATCTAGCCTTAGTCCTCCTCCCGGCAAAACTCTGCCCTCGATGGATTGTATGGGATCTTGCGCTTGGCGCCGAGAGCGCGAGGCCCCTTGTCAGCCCTTTAAGAGAAACCGTATTTGGTCTTCGTTGGGAATGAAGAGTATTTTGCCGATTCTATAATTGGCAATCTATTGAAGTGCATGAGATGATAAGCCTGTCAAACGGAGACGGCCTTGTCCGGCTATCGAGCCACGTTTTGAACTTCCTCGACCGCGGTTGGGCTTAAAATTGCACATGTCTGACAGCGGACGACGCGACCAAAGATTCTGTACAGTACATGGTTGAACTCTTCTAGATTCATCGCGTGGATTCGCATCCTTCTTCACAACTATGGAAAAGTTTTTGATTGGCTCTCTCCAAATGCAACGAGTCTAGGGGCCATTCAACCGCTGTCCAGACCATCGCGGACGAAACTCCGATCTAAGTCGCCACGCCGTTAAACATTGTGCAAACGACTTCATTGAGCTAGTCCTGAATCCCGACGAACCTGTATTGCAAGCGAGTGTAGTGCGCAGCGTTGACGAAGCTCAAAGTGCGTTACGATCTGCCGACCATGAGCCTCATTCGCTATCATCCTCCATCTCCTCATCCTCTTCAGCCCCCCCTCTCAAATCATCATCACTGAGATCCTCACCGTCCTCACTATCAATCTCCTCATCGCTCTCCTGTGCCTTCCTTCCCTTCTTTCGTCCATTCGTCACCTTCTCCACTCCGCGACTCTTCTCATCCGCCCTCCGCTTCTCTTCCTCCTTCCGCGCCTCCTCCATAACCTTGGCTCTCTCATCCCTCACCCTTCTCTGCCCCTTTACGTATGCCCCGAGCGGTGTCTTCTCCCACTCCACCTCCCTTAAGAACCCTTCCACACCCGTCCTATTATTGGGCGCGAACTCCACCTTCGCCCTCCTCTCCTCCACCCACTTGCAGTTCGCATCCAACTTCTGCACCAACAACCCAATCATCCCACTAAGCTTGCTGTTCTGATTCGGATGCTTACTATGCGGCCCCACTTCCTTCAACCAGCGTTTGAGCAGGATAATGACCGGTAGACTCAACTCCGGGAAAGCGATGTTCTTGGCCCAGAGAACGAAGAACTCGCTGAGCAATTCCTGGACTTGCTCGCCAATGCCATCCTGATAGACTCTAGCGCCGAGATATGATTTCGGCGCACGGATCGTGACGGAAAAGTCCAGCGCCTTGAGACTGCTACCTTTGGGTGGCTTACGCATTTCTGACGATTGGAGTACTTCGTGCAGTGTTGATGCTAAGGGGATGTATGTGCCTGTTGCCGAAGAGATGCGGAGTAGAGAGCGAGTGAGGTGGAAGCGGAGAGGGAAGTAGGCTGCTGTTGGTATTAGGCGCAGTGCGCCGAGTGTGACTTGCACGACGGGGTAGATGAGCGGTCGGAGAGGTGAGATTTGGCCCTTTTTAGCTTCCGTGAAGCTGTCGCAGTGGAGGGAGAGGACCCGAGACCAGAAATCAAGTGAATGCACGTACTGCCAGTTATAGACGAGCTTATATGAGTCGTTGGCGTTATTCGTGATCGTACTGCGAAGGTGAACAGCAAGCTGCCGGATGAAGGTGAAGCCTGATGTGTATCCAATACTCGAGTCAAGACCCCAAAGCTCTGCTGCAGAGTTTTTCATAAGATTGATACCTGAGAGCGTATGCACTGTGGTGTTGCGGGCACCCTTCACGAATCCTTGATAGATAGCCTTGAGCACAGAGTCTCTGATGCTGGGGTCGCCAATCACAATCAGCTTCCGCAGTACCAGGAAAGCCGCTAGTCTGCTTGAGTCTGCGAATGACGACGTGGACCAGATGTTGACCACGCTCTTTGCAAGATCTCGAACCAGCTTCTTGAACGACAATGTATAGGGCAGTACAGTCTCGATGGAGGTAAGCGTCATTCGTAAGGTCAGAGCATCTGTGAGATAACTGAGCAGGTAGACCAAGGACGAAAGGTAAGACTTGATCAACGGGCTGAGGGTGCTGAACTTTTTCGACTCTGTTGACAGTCGTATCTTTCCAGATGCGGACTCCTTGACCGGCAAGTGATGTTGGAGGACCTCTGGTAGTCTGTTCAGAGCCAGCACTAGCAGCTCGTGATACACCTCTGGACTCGAGACGCTGTACTTGAAGGTCTTGTCTTCTTCATCTGCTGAATGTGCTGCTGCCCTGAAAGCGAGCACTACTTCTCTCGATGCCCGAAGTGAATGCTGCTCCACCAGTGACTTCTCCCACTTCTTCAGCAGCGCTTTGGTGACTTCACCCTCATCCGCCTTCTCCACAGTCTTCGCTTTCTTTCTTGATGTACCCGTCTCCTCTTCATCCGCGCTGAGTTCGAGGTCGTCAAAGTCTGCATTCTCCAGGTCCAATAATTCTGGGTCATTCTCCTCCAGGTATTTGTAGAAATCTGGGTCTTTGGCGGCGAGGCCTTTGAGCTGCTCCTGGTGGCCTTCTAGATCTTGCTCATCCCCACTGTCAGATCTGTCGTCGCTATCCGACTGCGCCGAAGCTACCACCGCGCCAGTTTCGTCTCCACGCTTTCTCTTTCTGCCTTTCGATGACGCTGAAACCGCATCTTCAAGATCTAATCCGTTCTGGAAGAAGTCGTCCATGTTCATTTTCTCAAAGTCCTGCTTGTCTTTTTGATCCTTGACTTGCTTCCGCGACCGGGCTTTGTTGGCCTCCTGGTCATCGTCTGCGCCATCGCCAGCTTTTCGAGCTTTCTTCTTTGCATTAACAGCATGTCGTTGCTTGACTTTGGCAAAGTCCTTCCGTCGCTTGATAGTGTCTTTGAGATGTTTCCTCTCGAATTTCTTTGTCGCCTTGCTTTGCGCCATCTTTCCGTGCGCAAGAAGATTCTTTGGTTTGATGTTGTCTGTCTGTGAGAAACCCGCCGATGCTTCTCCGACCAAAAATAATTTCTTGCAAACTCCGACGAAGTTTGGTGTCTCCGACGCGGCTCTGCGTGCCAGCCCCGCATAGTCTTAAGAGCATTGACCTTTGATGATCGATGCATCTTCTTCCTTCCTTGTCGCGTGCCGAGGACGTTCATGTATTCTCAGCATCCTCAGCAGCTGGCATATGCGCCAACGCCGTACAGCTATACCCCCAGTAACTTGTCGACGACAATCAACCCTGACGAGGTATGAGTAAAACGAGCGTTCAAAAGGCCCCAACTCATACCACATCAGGAAGTCAAGCTTGCCACCAATGCTGCAGAGAGAGATCTGTACGAGTCTCTAGCCGAGATATACAGTATCATTGTCACGCTAGATGCTCTGGAAAAGGCCTACCTCAAGGATTCTGTGACAGAGAATGAGTACACCGAAACATGTAGCCGCCTTTTGAAGCAGTACAAGTCGAATCTCTCGGACGATAACGTCTCCAGAGCTTTCAGAGACCTTGACAGCTTCAAAGATGAATGGGATGTAAGTCACGAGCGATTGGACATCCAGGTTTGCGGACTGACGCCAATCAGCTGGATGCGCCTCGGGCGACCGAGAGACTGAAGATCGGTCTTCCAGCTACTGTGGAGGCTCCCAGTCGTCCATCCAACAATCAGAACTCTGCTGGTGGTGGAGGTAATGCTGCGGCTACCCATATCGTAGCTGCTAGTGAGAACTTCATCACGCTGCTGGATGCGATTCAGATGAATATGCTTTCCAAGGAGACACTGCACCCCCTCTTGGTCGAAACGATTCAAGCTGTCAATCGAGTTACTGACCATGACTTTGAAAGCAAAGGCAAAATCGTCCAGTGGCTCATTACACTCAATCAGATGCGAGCTTCGGAGGAATTGACTTCTGAACAAGCCCGAGACTTGAAGCTGGATATGGGATCGGCTTACACTGGCTTTAAATCAGTCCTTGGATGAGCAAGTTTCCTGGTATCTGTCCTTGATCGAGTGCACAGTCTATCGCTTTGGTGCCTCATTTACTCCTACCACCATTGTCCGCAGACAAGAACGCATGGTCCGTGCTCTAATTTTCTTAAACCCCGCGAACAGGGGGATACCATCTATCCAGTCAATGGCAGTCATCCACACTCTTCTGTCGCATGGAGCGGCAGATTACTCGAGAAGACCTCGGGCTCGACGCTTTAGAGGAAGAAGCTCTGCATGGTCGGTAGGACCGAAACTCCACAGCGTTCGACGGCTGACTCGCTCCGACAGTCTACGATCTACCCCAGATACACACCAAGCCAACAGCAAAGGCGCTACTGGATACCCTATCGCTCCTTAGCATTGAGTCTCGATCATGGGAGGTCACGCCTCCACGAACGCCAGGCAGAGGTACACCGCGAAGCAGGAGTGGGGCTGCAACACCAGCACAGGCTCCGAAGAGAAAAGTCAGGGCAGATGGCGTACCTCAATACTTGACAAAGATCGTGTCGAGTCAGCTCGGATGGATCCCCGATGACGCGGAGAAAGAGAAGATCTGGGACACTGCATCTGTGCGATTGAGTGAGAGGTCTGGTCGGACAGCTATGGGTGCCTTTACCAGGACCTTTCCAGTCCCTTTGCCAGTAGTTGCAACAGCTCTGCCGTCAGAGTATGGCACTCATGAAACTTTAATCAAGACTGTAGACGAGTCCTACGTCGACATCTCCATCCACGAACCTGCGCTCACGGCAGACAATCTTGGCTTCAAAACATGGGCCGCATCGTACGTCCTCGCACGCAACTGGGCAGGCTTTGCCAACAAGGTACAAAGTGTCCGATTGTGCCAGTACAAGCACAGCCAGCAACCAGAATTGATGCTTGAGCTTGGCGCGGGTACAGGGCTTGTGGGGATTGCAGCAGCCGCTGTGCTAGGTGTTCGCATACTTCTCACGGATCTTCCATTGATAGCATCCAATCTTGCACGTAATGTGCGAGACAACACAGATGTCATGAAGTCTGCGGGTGCCGACGCAAACGTTGCTGTCTTAGATTGGTCACATCCTCAGGATGTCCTGCAGATGCAGGTGAGGGATGCAGATGCATACGAGGAGTTCTCCCACACTGCGGCCAAGCCTTCCAGCAGCTTAGCAGCAGCTGTGATAGTGGCTGCAGATCCTATCTACTCAATGGAGCACCCGGTTCTGCTTGTCAATGCAATCAAGCAGCATCTGAAGCCGGCACCAGAAGCAAGAGTCATAATCGGAATACCCATTCGCGAAGCGTATGTGGAGGAGAGAGCGTTGTTTGGGGAACGAATGCAGCTGACCGGCTTCGAGCTTGTACTTGATGAGAGGGAGATAGGGCTTGATGATTGGGGGAGTGACGATGCGCCGAATGAGGTGGAATGTAGTATTACTGTCTGGAAGTGGAGGACGTGAAATTGCAGATCATGCCACCTGCGCATCTGCAGATACAGAAGTTCGACAGATGAATAGAGAATCGGAAGACAAATAGACACAATGTATAGCAATCTACCGTTCAGCCGGCGCGGAGATGCTCATCCATCTATACTTCCGTGCTGGCCGCATTGGCTGTTCATTGCTTTGACCGGCAATGGTGTAGCCAACTGGAGTGTCGACGCATCGTCTTCCAGATCTCTAGATACTACCAGCTTCCCACTGATCAAGCTTGACCACGCGAGCATCACTAAGAGCCATGTGCTTGACACAATACCTTAACGAGATACCTCGTCCGGCATCGGAGATGCACATCAATTGATTATCCTCCACATCTGATTGGCCAGCGGACGGACAAAATCGGTTGGCCGTGACACTTCCTTATCAGACATCCGCACATCACTTCTCGCAGCACGATGTGTGAGCCACGCCTTATCTTCGGCAGCCATTGCGATTTGTCGTGTCTCTGTGCCTTATCATGTCCCAAGCATAGCTGCCCCCACACGTAGTTCTTTGCGCTTGGATGTGCTTGCTGATGGACCCCAGCCAGGGCCCGCGGCCTGGGGCGAGGGTGTAGATTATATCATTAGTGATGATCCCAGGTAGGTGGGCAGAGCCATCGAGTTCCAGACTTATCCTAGAGCGACTGTGGTAGTACTTCTCTTCGAGTAGTCGTTACATACTCAAAATGGCTGGAGGCATTGGTCAAGGATCAGGCAAAGCTCCGCCGCTTAGCCAGGCGGTGGGGTACGGTGTCATTGTAGGCCTCGGCTTTCTTTTTGCGTAGGTCAGGTGCTGCTAGTTTTGATGTGAGGCGAGGCTGACGAGTGCAGCTTCGGCATGATGCTTACGACTTACGTGCTGCGTCGATACAACAATGAGCTGCAGACTTCGGAAGTGTTTAGCACTGCTGGACGCACGGTAAAGACAGGTCTGGTCGCTTCCGCGGTCGTGAGTTCGTGGACTTGGGCTGCTACTTGTGAGTCACTGAAGTGTTGGTACGAAAGACAGGCTGATGGGATGTAGTATTGCAATCTTCTGCAGTCGCGTACAGATATGGCGTCAGCGGCCCCTTCTGGTATGCCTCCGGCGCGACTGTCCAGATCATCCTCTTTGCGACCATTGCCATCGAATTGAAGCGCCGCGCACCGAATGCGCATACTTTTCTCGAAGTCATTCGAGCTCGATATGGGCCAATTACCCACGGTGTCTTCATGGTCTTCGCCCTGATGACCAATATCCTCGTGACAGCTATGTTGCTCGCTGGTGGATCCGCGGTCGCGAGCTCCCTTACTGGAATGCCCACCGCCGCAGCTTGTTTCCTGCTTCCAGTCGGTGTCGTGCTGTACACTGTCTTTGGAGGAATCAAGGCGACTTTCCTGACGGACTATGTACACACTGTAGTAATCCTGGTCATACTTTTCATCTTCTCGTTCGCCACGTATGCCACCAATTCGGTCTTGGGCAGCCCCGGTCGCGTCTGGGACGCTTTGAAGGCAGCATCCGAACGACACCCTGTAGAGGGCAATGCGCAGGGCAGCTACCTGACGATGCGCTCGCGAGAGGGAGGTATCTTTTTCGTGATCAACATCATTGGGAACTTCGGCACTGTCTTCATGGACAATGGCTAGTAAGTCTGCCTTCCAGTCGTAATTGATATCTTCACTGACAAACTCAAAGCTACAACAAGGCCATAGCAGCTGGAATCAGTAATGCTCTGCCCGGCTATGTCATGGGTGGATTGAGTTGGTTTGCGATTCCTTGGTTGGCGGCCACAGCCATGGGGCTCGCGGCACTCTCCCTCGAGAACAACCCCGTGTGGCCAACGTATCCCGAGCGCATGGCGGCAGCAGACGTCTCGGCTGGGCTCGTACTACCAGAGGCTGCCGTCGCTCTTCTGGGATCAGGTGGTGCAGCTGCTGTGCTGTTGATCGTATTCATGGCAGTCACCTCAGCCATGTCTGCACAATTGATCGCTGTATCCTCAATTGCAACATATGATATCTACCAGACCTACATCAACCCACAAGCATCGGGTCGTCGACTCATCTGGACCTCTCACATGGCCTGTGTCATTTTCGCGACAGTCATGGCTGCGTTTTCAACCGGACTCTACTACGCTGGAATCTCTCTTGGTTACTTGTACCTTCTCATGGGCGTCATTATCTCCGGTGCTGTCATTCCTGCATCTCTTACCTTGCTCTGGGATCGCCAATCGTGGGCTGCTGCCACTTTCTCTCCGCCGCTAGCTCTCGCCTGCTCCCTCACTGGCTGGCTTGTACAGGCATCTCGTGAAGGACCACTGACGGTCGAGGTCACGGGTGCCAACAATCCCATGCTCGTCGGCAACGTCGTCGCCCTCCTTGCGCCAGCGGTGTTCGTCCCGATCTTCAGCTTCGTCTTCAAGTCCGAGAAGTATGACTGGAAGTCCATGGCCGCTATCCGCAAGGGCGACGACAGCGATCTCGCAGCTGCAGCTCATCTTGACCTTGAGCTGGTACCTGGCGAACATCTCCAGACGTCTGAGGAAGCGAAAGCAGAGATGGAGAAGCTCAACAAGTCTGCCAAGATTGCGAGGATCATTTGCATCGTCCTTACGCTGGCACTACTGATCCTATGGCCTATGCCGCTCTACGGCTCCGGCTACGTTTTCAGTCGACCTTTCTTCACCGGCTGGATTGTCGTCGGACTGATTTGGTTGTTCATCAGCACGTTCTGTGTAGGATTCTACCCGCTCTGGGAAGGACGGTTCACGATGATGAGAACTACCAGAGCAATCTACAGGGATGTCACGGGCAGGGGCCGAACGCTCAAGGGGGAGGATGTGGTTAGAGAGGAGGTCAAGGCTGATGATAAGGGAGAGGCAGACAAGAGCAGCACTGATGGTGAGAAGACGGCATAAAGGCCTTGAATTAGCATGCGACATTCTTACAGATTTTGCGACGGAGGATATGTCGGAGCACAGAGATTGGTCTCTTGAGGACCATTGTTCACTCCTTTCGATAGCACTATACCCGCCATATTGTGATGAGAGAAGACAGAGACACTTCTCAGCGCCGTTCCTAATGCATACAGTCAGTTGATGTGCTCCAAAGGTCCTACATGCACAGAAATGAAACTCATCGAGTGTCTGAAAGTGGACGGTCCCCTGCAGATGTGCGGACTATTGGATGCGGCGTCTGATTGGCCCACTGAAGCTGAAGCAAAACAGAACATCTTCTGAAACACTTCATCCATGCCCAATCCATCTTCCCATTGACCCGATTCATCAGATCTTGTGCGGTCGCATCATTATGCACGCGATGCCTATCGCTCCGAAAAAGACAGAGCAACGCGTCGCGAGGTGTCGCCTATCGCGAACGCCGTGATGCAGGCTGACTGGCAAAGATCCTTGCCGACGAACCCATGCAGGTTGATTTGTTGTCAGGATGCCTTGCATAACACCAGTAGCTCGTAAACAAAGCATGTTAGCACAACCGCAGAATCATGAGCGGGTGTGCTGGTAGTATTCATAGCGAGTTCCTACTCCGTATTTCTTCATCTCTCTGTGCTTCGACGTCTGATCTAATTCTGCACACTATTAACGATGCTGCCCTTTAACACCACAGCGGAAAGCCCCCTACCAGACTCCAGCGCTCTTGAGGCCGGACTGGTTCCCGACACTCGCATACCAAATGCGGACGGCATTCAACAAGATGTTCGCCATCTCTTGCTCGATCTTCCCTTGTCCGGCAAACTCGTCTACACCGACGTTTGCAGGTCACCTCGCTACGCGCCCGAATATGCTCGGCCATTCAACGACGACATCAAATGCCGATCAGTGTTCGAGGAGTATGCTGCTATTGAAGGAGAGGCAGAGTCGCCGAAGAAAGAGGGCACGTATGCGCCGAGTCTCCTGGAGTACTACTCGCGGTCGCCACGGGTGGATCTCGAGACTGGCATGGTTCTGTTCCCACCGTATGATCGGAACAAGGAGAAGATACCGACCATCGCTTACCGACGTCGGACGAAGCGTCGAAGATCAGTCGATAGAGAGACTCGATTCAGATTCCTTACATGTATCGTACTCGCTTGCTTTCTTGCCGCGCTGGTCGCAGCATGTGAGTCTTTATGTACCGCACGTGCCTACAAAAGCTGATACTACCAGATGTGTCACAAGCTGTACCACCACGCACACTGCATCCAGCATTACATACAGTCTTTGTCGTGTCTATAGTCATCAACTCCCTCCTTCTCGCCTACTACACCTCCCGCCTTACCCGTCTCTCTCCAGCCCCTCGCCACCTCTGGGCCGTCCGACCTCGCCACCGCCGACACCGCCATACTCATCGCCATCATCGTCGCTGGCCCAGCACACCCTCTGTCTCGTCTGCAGCTTCTATCACCTCCTCCGCCGGACTTCTCCGCACGCCAACGCCTCTCCGACCAAGTCCACGCGGCATCCCAACAGCTCGACACCCAGCCCAGCGTACACCTCCAGTAGCAATCTCAGCCGTAATCGCCATTGGCGAGGACCGCCTGCCCACCCCACCGGCAGCAAGGACGGCCAGATCATCTACGCACTCCACGTACCTCGGAGAGTTCTACGTGCAAGACATGAAGCCGCTCTCGAGCCCTGCCTCACCCGCACGCTCCACCGCGCGCTCGCCACTGTCCCCTGTGCCAGAGATGATGGGAACGCCCGGCGCAGCTCCTCTCACTGCCGAGTTGCGTCCCGCACCACTATCAATGCGCCCACTTGCCACCGCCGATGCTCATACATCACATGGTCAGGACGTACCGGTACGCGACATCCTCACATCCGCAACGTACACACCCCCTCCTCACCCAGCTACCCTTGGTGGAGCGGGAGAGGCACGAAGCCCACGACCGATACTCACTCCCGGTCTACCATTCGTAGAGGACGAGGAGGAGGGAAGTATTCTCATTCAAGCCCCGCCGCCGGCTTATGGGCGGTGGAGGGGGAGTGTGCGGGTTGATCCGGATCTGTTGAGTTGGCGCGGGTTGAGGAGGGAGGATGTGGAGAGGGGATTGCCTGATTATGTTCAGGCGGGCGAGGGGGAGGTGGTGGAGATTAGAGTCGAGGATGATCGGGGAAGAGGTCGGAGGGAAGGTGGCAGTATGGAATGAAGCGAGAGGAGAGAGATAGATGGGCGATGTGGTCGGATGCAAGTATGGTGATTATAAATCCGCTTTCCTGTACTGGCCAAGTGTTATATAGCTTCTGTTGGAGGCTAAGTGTGCGGATAACAAATCTATACGGTCGCTACATTACGTGCACTGAGCCGGTTTGTGCATCATTCTAGGCGCTGACGCCCACCGCTTTCTCGCTGTAAGCCCACAGCTTCTTCGCTCCTTCCTCGTCAAATGCCCACGGTGCATACTCCGGCCCGCCCATAGCCGCGCCCGGTATCTGAGGTACACCCGTCTGGCAATCAGAAAGGTACAAGCCGCCCTTGCCTTCGAGCGCCTTTGCCGTGGCCGCCCAGACCGTGGTGGCCGCACCTTGAGGGATGCTCTTTGAGAGATTATCCCAGCCGGACATGTCGATGCCGTCGAATGCATCAGGGTCAGTCTGTCGAGTCAACCCTGTTTCCTTGATGACGCCGGGGTGAAGAGATAAGCCGTGGAGACCCTTGCTACCGTACTTGTGTTCGATTTCGTTGGCGAACCACACGTTGGCGGTCTTGCTGGCGCCGTAGCCGAGCATGGGCTGGTAGCTGCCTTCCTTTTCGAAGTTGATGTTGTCGACATCAACGGGACAGATGCCGTGGCCGGCGGAGGAAACGTTGATGACTCGGCTGTGAAAGGATGGTGTGGAGGACTTGAGAAGGGTGTCTTTGAGGAGGGAGAAGAAGAGGAAATGGCTCAGGTGGTTGATGCCAATTTGGGCTTCAAAGCCGTCGTCGGTCTTGTGGAAGGGAGAAGCCATGATGGCGGCATTGTTGATCAAAATGTTGAGCTTATCCGACCGAGATAGGAAGTCGGCGGCTGCTTTGCGCACGGATGCAAGGTTGGACAGCTCCATTTCGACGACCTCGATGGGGACTTTGGATGGAGAGGTCTTCATGATATCCTCGATGGCCAGCTCAGCCTTCGCCTTCGTCCGTACTGTCATGAAGACCCTGGCGCCGGTGTGGTGAAGCGCTCGAGCTGTCTCGACACCTAGACGTGTCAGCATGTACATGTATATAGCCTCAGTCTGGAGTCTTACCAATACCACTGTTGGTGCCAGTGATTAAGACCACCTTGTCAGACCATTTGCCCTCGACACCCTCATCCTCGATGATCTTGAGAGCGACAGGGCGACCGTCTCTCGGACCTTGAGGATTCTTATGAAGCTCAGCGTATGGCTTGATAGACTCTGTTGGTGGCGACATTTCTGGGACTGCTGTTGTTGTGTTGATGGTAGACCTGGATTGTATTATATGGAGATGTAATTTGGCTTTATGGTAGCTAATGTTTGAAAGCTGTTGACGTGATGGGTAAAGTGAAGGAGCAGGCAGTACTTATGCTTGCAGGATGCTTGTGTCAAGATATCCAAAGTCTGGTCCATGGCGGATTTAGTTCTATCTCAGGGCCGGTCTGAAAGCCGCAGTCTATCTCCAACGACCACAGGGCAGCTTCATGAAGTCAGTGCGGGGTTGACAGTAGACCAATTGCTTGCTGTCTGGTGGGAGGCAGCTCTCCGCCAGTCCCACCGCACAGCTAAAGTCCGCACTTTGTTCCCGAAGTGCCAAGACGACTAACGCCGTAGCCAATCGGCTGAGAAAAATGCGGCCGTAAGGAGGCCTCCCGCCGAGATGGCCAGCTTGGCTAACAAAATACGTGGAGAAGTGGCCATCTCAGCGGTCACCCTCTCAACAAGACATTGAGATCTTCCACCAATATTGTGTCATCCATCTACGGCCGTCTCCATGTTTGACAATGTCATTTAGCTTCAATTTTTCAGGCGACGACATAGATGGCGATGCGGATGATGCTGTGGCTCGATCTGATGCTCGTGCGTCCGATAGCACCATGGACATAGCAGCCAATGTGCCAGTGCAAGAGCATGATCTGCACGAATGGGTAGGTTCTATCTTGAAGTCTCACGATTGTTTCTATTTCCTTCTATTGCTGATGGAGCAAACGAAGCACGCTGAATATGGAGTTGCCATCCAACGAAGCACATTATCTTTGATCATGGAGTCGTCGGACCTGACATCCCCAGCTTCAACTCCTCCCCTCGCGCCTTTCTTACGCCACAACACCGATTACCTCTCCACAGGGTCGCTTGCTCCTGCTTCCTCGGCGTGAGCTATTCGACATCCGCACCCAGCTCATGGCAGAGGACAATCATGCTCTGCTCGGTTCTCTGTCGACCTCAGATCTCTCATCACAGGTCTACGAAGGCGGCTTTAAAACATGGGAATGCAGTCTTGATCTGGCCTCACTACTCCTCGATCGTGGACCACGAAAAGACATCGATGAGCTCGTGAGGGTGGCGAACGTCGTCGAGCTCGGCGCAGGAAGCGCATTACCTTCGCTTGTATTGTTCCAGCATGCACTGAAACAAGGATATCCTGTGCGCTTCTTATTGGCGGACTTTAATGCCGACGTGCTGAGGCTGGTAACGGTGCCGAACCTGGTACTCATGTGGGCGAGAGTGAAGGGAAAAGATGGCATAGATGGGGAGAATGGGGATTTGGAGATCTCAGAAGAACTGGCCACCGAATTCGAGGAGGACCTCAAAGCAAAAGGCATTGAAGTGAGGCTGCTTAGCGGACCATGGGGCACTGAGATGCTTCGGTCGATGCCTGAGAGTGTGGAAGGTATGACGACGCTGGTCCTCGCGGCAGAGACGATCTACAGTCCCGCTTCGCTGCGGAGCTTTGTCGACATAGTCCACGGGATCCTGAACGGAGGGAGGATGAACAAAGCGTATGTCGCGGCGAAGAAGTTCTACTTCGGCGTAGGTGGAAGCGTGGATGCGCTAAAAGTCGCGTGTCGAGACAAAGGCATGGTGGCGGCCGAGGTGGAGAATTCTGGACTGACGACAATGGAGGCAGGAGTAGGACGGGCAGTGGTTGAGGTACAGATGTACTGACTCGGCAAACATATTCGCTGAAACAATCGGTATATACAGAAGCTGCTAAAGTGGTATCTCATCGTATCTGTCATCCATCATCATGCATCAAAATTTCGATAATTACAAGAACATTGCCTGTCGGCTGACTGGGCAGATAGATCACCTGTTCTTGCTCCTTGGGCACCATTCGTTGTCTCGTAACATGCCGGAGTGTCCTGTCCCCCATTCGACACCTCTCGGACTTCAACCGCAAACGGCCATCTGGGGTAGCCACCTTGTATAGTTGATGAAGCAGAGATGTCGCTCCCAGGGTAGTCCACCAATCGAGAGTTGGAAAGATACAACGTTGCAGAGAAATGAGTCTGGTTGAAGTAGCAGGTCGTCGCTGAATTATTATCGCTAATCGCAGTTGAAGGAACCACGTTTTTGGAATAGATGAAGGTGAAAGTGTAGCGCGGATTGTTGTTGTCGTTGACATAGGTTAGACTTTGGTTATTGAGCGGTATGCTGAAGGGATCTCTGGACGAGGAGACAGAAAGACTCGTACTAGTCCCTGCGGCTGACGTTGCTGGTGCACTACCATTGGAAGGAAAGTCCTGTGACGAGACATTGAGGATCCAATTGAACAGGGCTAGTCCAGTGGTGGAATTGCTACCTTGCGAGCTGCTATAAGGGTAGCATCGCCAGGTCGTAGGATTAGATGTGCAGTCTGTCTGTACGCTGCGAAGCGAGGTGACAAAGGTGTATTGTCCAAGTGGAAATTGTGCTCCAGCACCTGTGGAGGACTCTGCATCTCCGGTGCCTGTCTCGGTGCTGGACTTGTGCCTCTTTGATAACCCAACACCTAGACCAACAGCCAGGGCAATCAGCACGATCAAGACAACCAAAGCAATGATCAAGAATCGACCTATTCCACCCCTCCTTCCAGCTAGCCTCTTTCTCAATCCAGTCTTCTCATTCTCGTTGAAATATCGCAGATCATCTGGACGCCATTCGCGACTGGCATAAGGTGGTGGAGTCGTTTCTGCTGAAGCTCTTGGTAATGTATTGCCGCGGCTCATCATAGACCATGTTTTGTTGCTATATCGTGACTGAGCATTTCGCCGCGCATCGCCTTCTCCACCATTCTCCAAGATAGTCGCTAATCGATCGCCTGCTGGAGTCGACATTCTCCTTGGTGGAGGGGCTACAAGGAGGTCGGATTGAGGTTGGCGCGGAGACTTGCGAAAGAAATCCATTTTCGCAAATGCCTCCCACGTCACTGGCTTTTTTGGTACGACCGTTGATGATGATCGCCGTGCCTACCAGAAGTCCTTCTCTGGTTTGCTTTTTCTCAGAAATGATAAGTAACCATATTCGTCTTCCTGTATGAACGATCCAAATGAGATGCTGGGGTGATGAAGGGGAGAAAGGAGGAAATGCGCATGAAACATGATGAAGAGGAATGAGAGGGCGAGACAGCCACATGCCAGAGCTATCGAATTGGGAAGGGTGACCACTTCCGTCACGACCAGAACGAGCAACCACGCGAGGGCAAAGTGCACGGTCTCTGCCCTTTTCTGCTTGCGATCTGCGGAACTTCATGCAGGTCGTCGATCATTGTTCAGCCAATCGGAATATGTGACGAGTCAATCAGAATCGACGTCGCTTCTGATTTCAACTCCCCCGAGAAGGCGATCTGTATACATCAGATTCACTTCACTTCACCTCACACAGACATGTGCTGAAGACGCTTCATGTCACACGCTTGGCGTGTCTGCTTTTAGAACGGTAGTATCTACATAAATCGCTCTTGCATTTCATCATGAAGTTCGTTTCTTCATCTCTATCCCTCTTCAAGATCACTCACATATACCAGCACTCTTCCTATACATAGCTCGCCGCCAGTCATGGTTTCAGGGGATCGGCTACCGAAGATGCTAGCGGTGTGCTCTGCCTCTGACGGCAATCGTTCTAAGTGGCCTGAAAGGGGTCTCACCAGTGAAGATCCTACACTTTATCTCCTTCGTTTGGCCACCAAGTATATGCAGGAGAAGGGCCGAGCGCCAGAGGGTGACTGTGGAGTAGAATTCCTTTAGAAAGCTGCTTACGATGACTAGGAGAGGCATACACGCTCGATAAATTGCCTGCTGGTTATGGCCTCTTCGGTAAGAGGAGAATCAAGGACCCTTCTCATGTGAGAACTTCATGACATAGGACGCCCAGCCACTAATATGTACAGATTGATCGCTATCTCTATGGTCATCCGACACACAAGTTCCGTTCTGTCGAAGAATTCTACGAACACTTCAAATGCCTCATGGACAACGGATCTGCTGCGGGATGCAAGTGCCTCGGATGCTCTGGCGGTCGCAAGCGCGGAAGACCAAGATTAGACGGGAGTACACCAGCGAAATCCACCTCAAAGCCACCAACGAAATCGAAAGCAGCGCTAACTACAGGATTGAGACCGACAAAGCCCGCCAATGGCGATACCGACGTTTTCATGGAGACGCCTTTGCGCCCAGATACCTTCAAGCGCCCTTCACAGAGATCCTTGACGCCGGATTTTGAGAAACTTGACGAAGAAGGCATCCCCGACATCTATCGCAATCTTGTTGAAAAGCTCGAGAAGGAGATGAGCCTTGATGAACCAATCGAGGAGACCAGATCCTTCGATTGGCAGATCAATCGAAACAGTATCCGCCCTTTCATCAAAGCTCTCGAAGAGCAGCCATCTTTCCAGCCTCGTTTTGGGGAGATTGTCGTCTTTGTCCGTGGGCTCATGCCCTCTCAGCTCATCAGCTTCGACAATGATAAGCAGTGCTTTGTTCTGTGGGACACGCAGCAAGAAATACTGATCGAGATGCCTCCGTGGGAAGCCGGCATCATCACCGAAGTACCGACCGAACCCATCAATGTTGCAGATCTGGTTGTTGAGCAAGCCAAGCAACTACAGATCAATTATTCCGGATTTCGCATCGAACCGATGTCCCCACCTGGGTCCGGAGACAAGCATTGGTCCAAACGAGTTGCCTCTGTACCACTCCAACACATCCGACCCTTCAATTTCTACAGACAGATTCTCAAAGGCATACAGCCGAAGGACTTTCACGCCACGGTAGCGAATGCACTAATGGTCCTGTCCTCGTTTTCGCTTTTTGAGAGATACCACTTCAAAGGCTGGTGGCCAGGTGCAACGGTCTTCTGTAAGGGCCTTTTCCTTGGTGCAGAGTTCCTCATGGTTGGGGACACTGTCCGACTCTTGCCCGGTCCCAGTGCTCCCGATGCGAACCAAATCTGGGATGCCTTGAAGATCACATCGATCAAGCTGCGAATGATACATCTCGATGGTCGGGACGATCCTGAACACGAAGCCGAGAACGAGCGCTGGTACGATTGCTGTGTTCACGTTGACGGCATAGGTTTCACGCGCGATCAGAGTCGCTCTCTTGGGACGGGAAAATCACCGCTGACCGAGGACGATGAGAGCCTCCCTGCTTGCCTGAAGGGATATGGTAGCTGGTATCGCCTGCATGACTCGAAGAGACGATGGAAGGTGCCTTTCTCGAGAATACTTGGCCGCTGTTATGAAGCCGATGCCGTCAAACTTTGGTTCTCCTCGGTCAGCAGTGCTCCACCTTACCCGCGAGCACAGAGCTTTGCCGCCATCAACACGTCTTCCGGCATTCCCGACTCCATCATACCCGCTGAAGCAGTCGATATCAGCAGAGGATTAAAGGATGTGATCAGTGGCAGGAAGTTCTCTCGCCAGCGCGACCCTCGGATCGATGATAAGGCAGGGAGACTATGGTTCTGGGCCGACTACCGCGCCGAGCAACTCGACCTTCAAGAAGTAAAGGGTCACACGGTCGAGGCATTCGTCCACGGACGGCCTACGAGGGACATCAAGGCATGGAAGCGAGCTATGAAAATTAGAGAGAAAGGTGCCGGGCATAGAGCTAAGCCAGACATGTTCAATGTCAGCTCTGGTCGTCCAAGCAATGCAGTGCCCAGCCTCGCGGCCGCAAGCGCATTTAAGGCCGTTGTAGAAGAGGCTGGCGGGTCGGAGAGTGATAATGAGGTACATTCCAGCACTTCACCCGAGCCTTTGAACGACGGACAGCATGATACAGGATCGGACATTGAGATGGGAGAGATTGGCAATGAGGACGAGGTCGTCGTTCCCGGAGGCAATGATGCTATGAGCGGAGCTGAAAGCTCTGAGGAGGAACAGCTTTCTGCTTGGATCAGGTAATTGAGCACGAGATACCCAAGAGACATGATACTTTGAAAGGTCTTTCAGAAGACAAGAATTGTGCAGAGCAGATTAGCCACGAGAAAGAAGTACATTACGCTGACAAGCACGTGACTCAAGCTAAAATCCGTTTTTGTGAAAGTCAAGTCCGAGTGTTGATCAAGAAATGACATCGACCCTTTCCTCACGCAAGAAACCGCCAACTTTTTTCACTTCACCCCAGATCATTCACCTCTTCATTTGCTTCTACGTGCTATTAAGTTCTCGAGGTTGATGGACCAACTCAATCAGTAATGAAATAAGCACCAATTCGATCACCAGGAATTGACGATCCTCGACCCTCGATCGCGCTGTTTGCGCGCTATCACTTCACGATGTCAAAGAGGGGTATGGACATTCAGGGCGGTGCAGACAGATATGGAGGTGGAGATGGCCCGGAGACGCCTACAGATACGCCTCGGCACGCTACAGCCGCACAAATGGCGAGGAGAAAGTAAGTCCAGTTTACCTACGTCGCACACGAAAGCGGAGACCATGTGCGGTCGGCAAAGTGCATTGGGACGACTACGTCAAAGCGGGATACCAGTGTCATCCAGTCCTCGTAATTACAGGGGGCTTGCGCCTCGTGACAGATCACTGCGACCAAAGACGTCAGCAAACAAGATAGAGCCCATGTGAAAGAAAAGGCTGATAGCGACTGCATTGTGCTCGTTTGATGGATCAACGCACCTGGTACTCTAGTGCTGACTTATTTTACCAGGATAGCGACCATAAAGCGACCATCGCGCGCGACTTCACCAAGCAAAACAACACCAGCCTTCGGAGGCTTTGGCCAGCAGCAGCCAGCCATGACCGCTGAATCAGCACAATCTGGCTTCTCATTTGGGCAGAATGGTACGAATGGAATATCGGCGACAAACGGATTCGCTTTCGGGCAGTCGCAGCCTGCCAGCAACGGAGGGTTTACGTTCGGTCAATCACAAGGTGGAGCCATGTCGAACAGCTTCACGTTTGGTCAGCAGGGCGGCGCATCAAATGGAGGGTTCAGCTTCAATGCCGGCGGCGCTGTCAGCTTCCCAGGAACTAATGGAGCTAATCCGTTCTCCAACACGAATGGACAGTCAGGATCTGGAAGTGGCTTTTTGGGGAATATCTTCAGTATTCCAGGATCGAACAATTCTTCGCAGCAATCGCAAGGGGCGACGAACGGATTTAGCTTCGGCTCCAACAGCTCGACTGCTCCTTCCACCCCGTCAAACTCATTCGGCGCAAGCGATGCGGACAAGAAAGAGATCGAGCAAAGAGAACCATACCTTGACTCCGAACAGCAGAAGCGGCTTGAAGAGATTGTTGGCAAGCACTTGCCAGATGTATGTGAAAATCACATTATACACACGAAGGTATGCTTACATTGGCAGTCACCAAGCTCATATCAGAAGGAGCCTATCGAGCTTCTACCCCAAGACGTCGTCTCACAGGCCGCTCATTTCATTCGGTCGCTCCCTTCACCTCCTCCTGGAGCACAGAGTAGCGCCACAGCCCTCTTCAGCAAACCCTATAGATCTAAGTCCAGGAAGGCATGGGTCACAGACGCAGAAAGAGGCGAATTGAAGGCGGCCGCACCAGCCTTAACTCCGGAACAGCGGAGCAAATTGACGCAAATTGTAAAGGATAACGTAGAGCCGCTCAAGCACAAGAGCGACAATGATCTTCCAAGCTTTGAGTATCTTCCAAACGATGTGCAGCGAGAGATGTTGGACTTCGTTAGGAGACCTGCGGGCGAGCAGACATCCACGCCCGCGAAACCGACCAATCCTTTCAGCTTCTCGACAAATGCGACTCCAGAACCATCCGCAGATAAGTCGCAATCTGTTGAGCAACCAAAGTCGAACCCTTTTGCGAACATCAAGTCAGCCAGCGCGTCGCCAGCTGATGTCTCGAAGCCATCGAATCCATTCAACTTTGGTCAAGCCAAATCTACAGCGTCCCCTCAGTCCCAGCTGCCCACCTTTTCTTTTGGGAAGCCTGCTACTTCCACAGCGGCCGCGGCGTCCGACGAGAAGCCGTCTTCTGACGCAGACTCTGAAGGATCAGTTACGAGATTGAATCCGTTCGCATCCGTCTCACGATCAAATTCGCCATCGCCGTCTCCCGCCAAAGCTCACGACGCAGCTCCTCGGAATATGTTTGATTCTGCCAGCACCAACGGTATTGGCTCAGGTTCCAAGTCAACGCCATCCCAAACTGCTCCACAGACAGACAATGCTTCGACGCCAGCGAAACCCGCGTTCTCTTTTGCACCTCTCTCCAAGACTCCTGCTCCCGCTTCGAGCAACATCTTCAATACTTCGGTAACTCCTTCTCCACCAGCGACAGTACCTGCGCAGAAGTCTACTTTCCACCAACCATCCGCTGCAGCGCCGTCTAAGCCTCTTTTTGACACGAAACAGCCAGTAACGCGGGCACCATCTTCACAAGCCAAGCAGGTTGTGCCGATCCCAAGCACATACCTTCCCAATCCATCAGACAGCTTAATTACGTTAATTGCCAAGACCGGCCTTCTTAACGCCTGCTTCCGTAGTCACATCAAGAAACTCGAAACCTACGCAGACTGGAGCGCGCCAGTGGGCTTTTATTTCCAAGAATTGGAGAAGTTGAAGGCCGCCATAAAGAGGAAAGAGAAAGAGGAGGACGCTGCAGGTCGACCATTGTCGGCTCGGACCACAGAGCCAACATCGTCTGGCAAGCCTCCAGCTGCACAATCTTTGCTGCCTCCTTCTACAGGCAAACGACCTGCCGAGACCGCTAGCGAACTGGATGGAAAGGCAGAAGATTCACCTGCCAAAAGGCCTAGGGCAACTCCTGGATTCCAAATCTCGTCTCCATCGAAACCGCTCAGCAACACCGCCAACATCTTTGACAGCATCCTCTCATCACCAGACAAATCAGTCGGCACACCGACTGTTCCCAAAGCTATCCTGCCTGCATCGAATCCATTCCAGTTCAAGCCTTCCAGCGGAACCACCCCAGCGCAAGCTCCCTCAGGTTCGACAGATACACCTCCAACAACAACCGGCAATGTTCCAGGGCAGCCAGTCGCAAGTGTCGCTTCGCCATTCAAGATCAACCCTTCTCCTGCCGCAAATAAAGCACCTGCCTTCCAGATGCCGAAGTTCGGTGGCGGAGGCAATTCCGCGAATTTCCTGTCTGCTTTCGGGGCTAATGCGGCCAAAGAGGCCGAGAAGGAGAAGGAGAAGCGTAAGGCCGAGGACTTCGATTCGGATGAAGATGACGAAGCTGAATGGGAGCGGAAAGATAAGGAACAGCAAGAGGAGAAGAAGCGGAAGCTTGCAGAGTCTGCCAACAAGGTAATTAAAATGGTCGACGGGAAAATGGTGTGGGTTGATAAGGACCAAGCCGCTGCTGCGCCTCCAGCCGCAAAATCAATGGCTTCTGTCTTTGACACATCCGTGAAGGGTCCCGGATCAGCTGCGACCCCTGCGAATCCGTTCTCGTTTCTGTCAAATTCGACATCCTCTGGTGGGTTCAACGGGCAGAAAGCACTTCGATCACCACAAGAGGAGGACGAGGATGGCGAAGATGAAGATGAGGAGAACAGAGCGCCGAATGGCACTGCAGCACCAGCCACGCCTGCAAAAAGTGGTGGCCTGTTTGACCGAGTGTCGAAGGATACAGATGGCACGTTACAGAAGGATGAAGCGGCGGCAAGTAAACCCCTCTTCAGCTTCAATACGACCAGCCCCGCTGGCGACAATACCTGGAAACCAGAGACTCCAATCAAGTTTGGCAACACTGTCGACACACCATGCTCGACCACTCCATCTGGGTCACCTGCGAAACCGCTCTTCAGCTTTTCTAACAATACTGCCTCCCAGCCCAGCTCTAATCCACCCAAATTTAATTTTGGCGGCGCTTCGAATGACAACAACAAGCCTTCATTGTTCTCGTCGATACCCTCGTCTACAAGCAGCGGGGGCGTTGGTTTCAAGTTCGGCAACCCTCCTGCAACATCGTCATTGTTCCCGACCTCTCAGCCCGGTAGCTCCGCTCCATCCATATTCTCGTCCGCACCAGGCTCCCGCGCGACGACCCCCGGCGCTACTACTGCCGACGAGGGATCGACTGCTGCGGGCACCGACAACGAAGAAGATGCTGCCCCCGCGGAGGAGCAGAGGGACCTCACCTCGCTTTCCGCTGAAGAACTTCGCACGGAACATGTTCTCTTTGAGCAGAAAGCACGCTGTAGGAAGTTTGTGCGAGGTGGAGAGTCGCCTTGGGAGAACAAGGGTATTGGCATCATCAGATTGCTGAAGAATAAGGAGTCTGGCAACCCAAGAGTGCTGATGCGATTGGCTCCTGGCGGGCAAATCGTGATTAACGCAAATTTGTTGAAAGACAGGGATTTGTACAGCATCTCGAATGACAAGATGGTGAAATTAGTGTTTGCTGAAGGAGAAGGAGAGCTGAGCACTTACATGCTTACTTTCGGTAAGAAGGAGAGTGCGGATGACCTGCTGGGGAAGATCAAGGGCGCATAGTGGATCAAAACAGCGACGTTAAGCATGAAGAATGACAGAGGGGACTAGCGAGATTTTTGGTTTTATGCATAGCAAGGCGATCTTCATCTCAGAGCACAGCATCATATGTACAGTCAGCAGAGAGTGGAAAGCATCTGCTACAATCACAAAGTAAGTAGTAGCCAGATAATCGACCGACAGACATGGCGAGCATCAATTTACAATGCAAGCACTGTAATTGGACAACGCGCCAAGACCTTTAACCCGCCACGCGAACGCGTTTTGCCCCGCCCGTTTTCGGTCATTGGTTTTCACCTCTCCATCGTCTCCTTCTTCCTTCTAAGCGCTATACAGGTCATGAACAGACCGCACTGACCTTGTCATCGGCGCTATCACTCTTCGCTCTATCAATGTCGTAACTACACAAAGCTGAAGACTTCACTCTCCACTCCACCACAGTCGTAATCATCAGTCTTCTTCTACCGACTCTAAATACTATCTGCGTCTCTCAAACAATCATGTCACACACTCGGAAGAAGCAATTTACATCCTCCTCGCAACCAAGCATCACTTCCTTCTTCTCCGCCTCAGCCTCCTCCAATATCCCTGCCTCTTCAGGCCCCGAGGCGCCCACGAGATCCGGCCTCTCACCCCTCCCGACACAGATCCAATCCTCTCTGCTGAACGTCGGCATGCGCGTCCGCAAATCAGTACCAGAAGGCTACAAAACACACAAAAACCTCCCTTCGTCCTTTCCCTATGCCGCTGCGGAAACAGAAGTGCGCGCTATTGCCTCGTCGCAACCTGCTGCCCAACCAGCGCACAATGCGAGAAGAGGGCGGATGATGAACAGTACGAGTGCGGACAGTCAAGGAGATGCGGTACCGAGCTCTGCGCCTCCAGCGCTGATGAGGAGTGTGAGCGACAGATCAAAAGAACTGCAACCTTTCTGCGGATTACACAACATCGGTGGGATGGACTCGCAAGAAGAGATGCTGGTGCCCGGGTTGAGTTGGTCGCAGAGTACGAGCGGGACATATGATAGTGGGAAGGAGAGGAAGCGCGAGAGGGAGTATGAGGAGGATATGGAAGCTGAGCTGGATGAGTTTTTCGAGGAGGTTGACACGCAGCCTGTGGGAAGGAAGATTGCGCCTATGAGAAGAGGAAGAGGGGTGGGATCCAACGTTGTAGGCGCCAGAGGGGATGTGAGGGTTCTCGGGGACTTTGACGATGAGGACGTCGGATTCTTGGAGCCTATGGATGTTGATGCCTGAGAAATCAAGAAGGCATGGTAGATATGTGGATTTCCTAACAGCATCGCAAGCAGGATTTACAGCGGAGCATCAGATGGGAAAGTGTGTGATAGGACCAGTCGATCAGGGATACCAGGCATTGTATAACGAGCGTAATGACAACTTTGATCACCTCTTTGCTTGATCGGTTTTGGGGACCTTTGTACTACAGGCTTCGACAGGAATACTGATACATGAAAGCTGCTGAGTTTGATTGCTGGTAGATATCATACATGGCTCCATTCGTAATATCTCTCCGTTTCATCAAGACCGCTTAGACCTGCACTCAATGCAAGTCCGGCCGATACAACCACTCCTCCCTCGATCCTCTCCACTCAATCTCGACCCTGCCAAAACACCCGACAGCAGCACACAAATCCCTCTCGCCACCCAACCCCTCGGGATCGCCCTCCTCATCCTCGGCATCCCGTTCCTCCCACAAATCCCAACCGCCCACCATCCTCCCCTCCCTCGTAAAGAAACACCTCACCTTGTTCCTACCCTGCACCCCTCCCACCGGCCCACCATGAGCAGACTCCAACACCATCCCCACACCCACCGTCTCCCCCTGCCCAAACGACGTTGTGAAATCCATGCCCCCGCGATTGTTATTCACATACCGCCTCCCATCATCGCTATGTACGCCCATACTCGCCCTCTCCCACCCAGGCAGCCGCCAAGGCGGGTACGGCGGCGCGACGAAGCCCAGCGCGACGGCACTACCGATCTCCCCGTCCGGACCGCTCGATTCGTCGAGTTTCGTGATTTTGACCTCGTAGTAGAGCGTGTATTTGCGGCCCGTGACGCGCGGGTCGTGATGGCGCGCTGCGTACAGCGGCAAAGGGGAGAGGAAGATGGCGTCCATGCCTGTGCCGCGCTTGTCGGAGGCGAAAGTCCAGTTCCCGCGGCGCGAAGAGGAGATCTTGCCTTTCGCGTTGCGAGGCGGGTAGGGTGTGCCAAGGTCGCCTTGGGCTATTTGGGAGAGGTCCTGCGGGGAGAAGGAACGTGGGGCGTAGAGCGCGTTGGTGGCGGTCCAGCGGCGGGCGGAGTCGGCGAGCTCTTGCGGGGCGTTGGAGGTGGGGGAGCTTCCGTGGGAGATTGAAGGTGGTGGGGGAAGAGAGGAGTTGTCGGGCACGGAGAGCCAGGGGTCGTAGGGAGGTGGGTCGAAGGGGTTGTTGGAGCGAGATGGAGGCAGGCCTGAGGGTGGGGCGTAAGAGGAGGACTTCTCGGACTGGGAAGGAGGCGGGCCGGACGGAGGAGCATATTGAGGCTTCTCTGAGTGGGAAGGCGGTGGACCAGGTGGTGGTTGGTAGTTGTCGGTGCCCAGGGAGTGCCGTTGTTGGTGGTTTCCCGAAAAAGCGTTCATGGCTCGACGGAAGGGATTTCGAGATTCCAACGCTGGAATAGCTGCATCGCTGGGATTGGAGTCGTGTTCGTCCGCTTTGCCCATTGTGGTAGTTTCACACGATTGTTACTAGAAGACGATGGAGGAAATACGTCGTGGTCTGACAGCTTAAGTAGAAATGGGTCTCGCGAAAAGGAAGTGGGTGTCGGGTGGTCCTGTGATCCCTTCCAGAACACTGATGCCAATTACAGTTATACAGAAGGCGCAGTGATTTGTGCTTATATCATTGCAGCAAATCAGGCATAAGAGGCATTGCCTATGGTACAAGTCAGGCAAAATGCACCGCCACACAACCTTTGCCATGATCAAGCGGCTTCAAGCATGGGGAAGCTCCCGATCCCCGAACCCAGAAAAGGACCCTGCCGACTGTCATATCGCTTGATGACGTCTACTTTGAGGTTCATCTATATCACCGCATGCCATCTGCATTTGAAGCCTTCTACACGTTGAACAGGCGCAAGCAACGCAGTATCAGCATTCTAGCATGGCTATCGACGAAGTCTCCGCTCAGATCCAGTCAGAGCTTCGCCGGTCAGTCTGCGAGGCGCTAGCCTCTCGAGCTCCACTTCTTCACCACTTGAACGCGGATTCCTCCTGGCTCCTGCAAATCCCTCGACCGGAACATGCACAATGGTTGGGTGGACGCTTTTACTTCAACATTTTGATCGATCCTTGGCTGTCAGGCGGGCAGTCTGACGTTGCAAGATGGTTCTCCCAGCAGTTTCATGCAATCCCATCCGCTGTACCATCGATTACCGCTGTGGAAGACCTTTTGCGAAACATTGAGTTTGCCGCTTCGGATCTACGACAAGGGCGGAACCAGAAGTCTTTCGCCGAACGAGACGAAGACTACAAGGATGACACCAGCTTCGTCGATGCGATTGTCGTTTCTCATGAGTTTACCGACCACTGTCACAAAGAGACATTGCTAGAGATGAACCCGAACGTCCCTGTCTTCGCCACAGAGCAAGCAGCCAAATTGATACAATCTTGGGACCACTTCCGTTCTGTGCAGACGACTCCGAATTTTGGCGGAGATGTTCTCGACTGGCGAGCAGTCAGTCTCACCCCTTTGCCTGACTGGCTCAGCATGTCAAGGATCATCACAGCAGGAGATGCTTTGTACTATCACTCGGCTGTCATGATTGCCTTCAACAACGGGCACAATTCAAAATTGAACGATAATTTGAGCGACGACGAATCAGCAGAAGCTGTAATCTACACACCGCATGGGATTCATGCTGAAGACCTCGAGGTGCTTCCAACCGCAGACCCAGAAATCCGAACACTGGCTTTCTTGCATGGATTGCACGATATCAACATAGCACAAAAGCAGCAGCTGAATCTAGGTGCACACAACGGTCTCAAGGCGCAGAGAATCATCAAAGCAAAGTACTGGATCGGAACCCACGACGAAGTGAAGCAGGGAGGTGGTCTGGTCAGCTGGTTCCTGAATCGCAAAGTCATCAGCCTACAAGATGCTCTGGAGGAAGAGCGAAAGCAAAGTCTACTCGAGCTTGGAGAAAAGGCAGCTGAAGATGAAGGCAACATGGCGAGTGTGAATTGGGCAGAGTTAGGCAATGGTGAGAGCAGAGTGCTTGTTTAGAGTTCGGGATGCATCACAAATACTCATGACCTTACGACCTTTGCATTCCGAGCGTCTGGATAGTTTTTGTACATAATCACACCATAATCTATCGTCTTTACCAACAGAGCGGAGAAGCCGAGATCAAACATCCAATATTGCATGCAGGTTCAAGCCAATCCAAGATGCTGATTCTTCCATTCGACCACTCCTCTTTCGGCAACAGCCCACGTGCTTCGCTGATCTTCCGCAACCCTTGGCAATCCGACACCACGTTCCTGCGTGCTAATCATCTAGTCGGAGATCGTTGCATCTCGTCCAAAAGTAAAAGTATTACCCCCTTGGGCGTCTTGAGACTGTCCTGCCTATTTGGTAGGTTGCGGCTGGTGGCATGGCGTCACAAAGCAAGATCCCACACTGTTGGGGCACAGGTTTAAAGGTTGTGCATAGCCAGCTATTTGACCTTCTCTAGCACAGCAAGTCTTCTGATCTCACAATAATTATCATGGTTGTCTTCAGTAAGATCGTCGCGATAGCTGCTGCGCTGTTGCCATTGGCTAGTGCCCTCACTTTTCCCAAACCCGTCACTGAGACTACATGTGGTGGCAAGAAGTACACCTATGAGCGACTAGCAGGGTATGGCTTCATCGGATCAGATGCAGTCGACAAGTTCGGCGATAATCTCGGTGGACTGGGCTCGGCCATTTTCGTCGAGAAGGGATCATGGCGCAGACGATTTGATGGTAGCTACACTGGTACACTGTGGGCCTTGCCAGGTTGGTAGTCACGATGAGGTCTTCACAACGCTTTACTAACAAGCGTGGTAGACCGAGGCTGGAATACGCAAGGCACCTTGAACTTCCAGAACCGCGTGCACAAGTTCGACATCACTCTCAATCCAAAGCGACTTGCCACAGTCGAGCGACCATCCGGTCCAAATTTTGAGCTCAAGTACAGAGACACAATTCGCTTCACGGCACCCGATGGGCAACCCACCACTGGCCTCGATCCCAAAGTTCGGGGGCCATACCTCTCTTTTCCAGGCTTCGGTTTCGAGCTTCCTAGTGCCACCTTCCCTGGTGACGGCTTCGGCGGTGCTGGACCTGGTGGGGAGCGTGTTTCTGTCGATTCCGAAGGTCTCGTCATCGACAATGATGGCTTCTTCTGGGTCAGCGACGAATATGGCCCTTTTGTCTACCGCTTCGACAAGACTGGCAAGCTTGTCTCTGCAATCAAGCCTCCTGGAGCATTCATCCCACAACGCAACGGCACAACTAGCTACAACTCCAACACGGCTCCCTTCTTCGATCAGGACTTTACCGTCACTCCCGAAGACCCTGATGCCGGACGTGCCAACAACCAAGGCTTTGAAGGTCTCACCATAAGCGCAGATGGCAAGACCCTCTACCTCCTGCTTCAATCCGCGACCATCCAAGACGGCGGCTCCAAGAACGTCAATCGCCGCAACACACGTTTCCTCAAATATGACGTGACGAAGAACCCCCCGGCCTACATCGCCGAGTACGTCGTCCAGCTCCCTTTCACGACCCCAAACCAGACCCGCACGACAGCACAGTCCGAAGTGCTCTACGTCTCGGACACTCAATTTCTCATCCTTTCCCGGGACAGCAACGCCGGCGCCGGTCTAGATGTCACCGAGTCGCTGTACCGACACGCCGACGTGTTCGATATTTCCGCGGCCACAAACGTTAAGAGTAACACTTCGGACGCAGTGGGCGGTCAGATCGCTTCCAAGAAAGGAGTGCTGAACGCGGGCATCAAGCCAGCAGAGTACTGCTCTTTCGTCGACTATAACGTCAATGCCCAGCTGAACCGATTCGGTGTGCGCAATGGTGGTCCACCGGGCGAAGGGCTACTGAACGAGAAATGGGAGAGCTTGGCACTGGTCCCTGTTGATGGACGAGACGGGCAGGACGGGGAGTTCTTCCTCATTAGTCTGAGCGACAACGACTTTATCACGCAGAACGGGTTTTTGAACGAGGGAAGGTTCAAGTACAGTGATGCCTCTGGGAACAACCTGCTTAATCAAGCATTGGTGTTCAGGGTGAAGATCCCGGTCGAGAAGAAAGGGAGATGGTAGATCTCAGCAGAAAAATAGTCACACTATCTGTTCGCAATGTATAATGTTTTTGGATGAAGAGACTATTCACCCACGACCTTGACAGTATCATACCCGCTCCTCCTCCTTACCTTGCTTCCAAACAGAAACAAAACCCACGGCACAGGCACCAGTGCCACCGCAACAAATCCCAGCAGACTCGTCGCCCACGCAACGCCAAGCCCGTCATACATCTGCAGCACGAAAAGCGGAAACACGGCCCCCATGACGTACCGCAGCAGCGAGCTCGCAGCCATCGCGCTTGCTCCGTTATGCGCCTGGTACGTATCAAGCAGATACGCCGTTGCAGCGATGAAGATGGTCGAGTTGCCCCACGAGAACGGTGCCGCAGCGAGGACAGGGCTGATCCAAGGCGTGTCCTGTCTCGCGGTCCATGCGAACCAGAAGAGTCCTACCAGTAAGCCGAGACAGGCGATCAGGGCAGGGTAGAGGCGGTGTTCTGGCGCCACGTGGCCTGGCCGATTCGAGCGTTTGGCGAGATGGACTTGGTGCTGGTAGAAGATCCTATCGCACAGTATGATGGTGGGTACGGCGAGCATGCCGCCTGCGCCGACGGAGAAGAAGACTAGGCCTGATGAGATGGTGGAGAAGCCGTAGACGGTGCGGAAGATGGAGGGGAAGGCGGCGAAGAAGGCGAAGAGGGTGGCGAGGTTGAAGGCGATGTAGAGACTGAAAAATGCTACGATAGGTTCGGTGGTGAGCATGCGGAGGGGACGCATTAGGGTCACGGTCAGGAGGATGCGGGCTCGAGCCGTTGCTGAGGTGTCGGTCGAGACATTTATGCCTCGGGCTTTGGCGCGGCGGACGAGGATGGTACGTTTGTATGTCTCTTTGGAGAAAACGGTAGCGACCGTAGAGAACATGGCGAAGAAGATAAGTGTGTACTGAGTCCAGCGCCATGATTTTCTCACAGTAATCACAGAGCCGAGAACAGGCCTGTCAAGTTCAGCATGATATTTCCCTGGGCGGCGAATGACTTACCCAAGCGCTGGTCCCAGAAAAGGACACATGATGTATAAGGTCGAAGGGATCGCCCTTGCTTCTGGCCTTGTCACATCTCCGACACTGCCGGTCCCAATCGCTAGCGAGGGGCTGAACGACATGCCCGCTAGGAAGCGAAGTAGACTCAAAGACCAGACGTTGGGAGCGAAGCCAGCACCCAGAGTTAAGACAGCAGCGAGTGGTGTCGAGATCATATACACTACCCATCGGCCATAAGTCTCAGACAACGGCGCAGCCAGAAGCGGTCCAAAGCCAAGAGCCAAAACATACAGCGAAAGGGGCAGAAGACTGAGTGTAGAGCTGACATTGAACTCATCCAATAGCGCTGTTGATGCTGGTGCGATGATCGAAGACCCCAACGTTCTGTGACTTGATAAGCACTATGTTTTCGGAACATATCACTGATACATACGCTGTGAATGATATTAGTGATGGTGGAACAATGTGCCAATATCGTTTCCACGCTGGCCAGTTCAGTGGGTTCTCAGGATCATTATGCCCTTCCCAATCCAGAGACTCAAGTTTGACTTCGTGCGTGTGCTGGTCACTTGCTGTCGCTGTAGGTGATCTCGAGCTGGTGGGTGCGTCACTGACCTCAAGTGCTACATCTTCGCCATGCTTGACCACGGTTGTGATCCTGACTGGCGAGGAAGATAGGGATCTCGGCTTCCAGAACTCTGGAAATCTGTAGTCAGCAGCCATGGTGATGTCAAGATGCAAAGACTCACAATATGCCTTATCTTGGGCATATCCTTTGACGACCCTCACATCATGGCATCAAGCACAGTCATGCTAGACATCCCGATCTCTCCATCCGGTTGTTCAAGCATGATGACGAGACGTCTCCGAGTTATGTCCATTGAAGTGGAGGACCCGCAAAGCAATATATCGGGATCATCGCGGTTCGACAGGCGAAAGCCCGGCAAAATCTGTTGCTGAGGAGCTATATAAAAGCTTGTCTATTTCGATATGCACTTTGACTCCACAACTTCTCGTTACACGATGGTGATCAATCAGGGCTGCGCATGACTTATCTCTCCTTCGCTTACACTTGAGCATCATCCAATGAAAGCAGTCCCGTCATCTGGTGGTGACGTGTGACTGTAGTAAAGACCAAATCATTGGAAAGAGCAGCTCGTCCGGATCGCTGTGGGGGCCGATCAAGATCATGCGGATACCTGTCCATCCAGCTCCAGAGATGTACTTCTGTGGCTTGATCTTTCGTAGCTGGACTGCCCTTCTGCAATTGAACCCAAGCATCCCACTTCTTATTGGAGAACGCTGCTGGTGCAAGTTCCCCGAAAGTCTCAGTGAGCTCGGCAAGTCTAGAGCCAATGGTAAGTGCAGGGCAGATCTAATCGAGAAATCTTCCATTTCCCTGACATGTCATTATCAGACTTTCTTGGATCTCTTCAATGACGGTCAGCGCAAGCACAGCGAATGGAGAGCTTACCGAAACCGTCTTTTCTGGTTGCCGCAGAGCTTGATCACTGCGATAGGTTTTCAAAACCAAGATTGCCAACATAGGGCTCTCCAGGGCTTGCATATGAGCCATGACTTGTCCACATATCCGACATTAAATCGATGCTGCGTCTCGAAAAACAGCTTACAGCACACAAACCCACTTTCTGGGAGAGGATCTACGTTTCTGGTTCAAGGGCATGATCTGCAGTCCGCATGTCTAGCAACGGTGGAAAGTGATACACAGGTTGACAGGCGATGGAGGGACAGCATCAACCCAAGGCGTCATGAGTACTTCGGGCTCAACAACCTCTATGATGGCTGTACTTGCCAAGTCATCTTGCACCACACTGACATTGCCGAAAGTCGTGGCCGACTCAGGAGACTTTGAACATCATGACGCTGGATACTCGTATCGGCTCGGTTCCGTTTCGATGATGATCCTCTCCAGCTCGATCTGCTTTCTTAGCAATCCAACACAGACCTCAGTATGTTCGTTTTCTGGCTAATATTGCCTTGGATTGAGCGTTACTCTATGAGGGGGAATCCGGCAGATGAGATATCGCCAATTGCCACGAGAGAAAGACTTTGGTGAACATAGTCGTATAAGATCCAAACGTCGACCGCACGACAATAGCCAGTCATCTCATCGCTTGAAGTCATCATGCTCGCAGACAAGATTGTTATAATGTTGCGCCAACACTGGCCAATTATTCTCGTCGCAATCACGGTGATTTGGCTTGCGAAGAATTACCTCAACCATGGTCTCTATCAATATCCCGGACCATTGGGATGTCACCTGACCGACTGGTGGCGATTCTATCGTGTATGGAAACGAGATCCCCAATGGTGGTATGTCCGACTACACAGGAAGTACGGAGATATTGTCAGGCTGGGTCCGAACTGTCTTTCGTTCGCACATCCACGCGCTGCAAAGGTCATCTATGCACTCGGTAAAGGTTTCACCAAGGTAGGACCGCATCGTCCATTCATGGTCACAGCTACTTATTCGTCCTGCAGTCTGAGTTCTATCCCGTCCAGATGGCTACTTCGAGGGGGAAGAAGCTACCCACCCTGTTCAGTACCCTATCGGAGGAGTTTCACGCGGATCTCAAGCGGAGTGTCAATCACGCTTTCAGTATGTCTAGTCAGATGCAGTACGAGCCTTTCTTCGATTCAACAAACGATATCTTTGTACGCCAAACGAAGAAGCTCCACGCAGACACTGGAGATGTGTGCGATTTCTACCGCTGGATGCAATTCTACACCTTCGACGTCATCGGTGATATGGTGTAATCAAAGCGGCACGGGTTCTTGGAAGGCAATGTTGATGTCGACAATATTGTTCGAGACAATGCTAAGCTTTTTGACTATGCTGCCTTGGTAGGACTTCTCTTGTCACGATTTTCAACAAACAGACATACTAATACCTCTTAATAGATCGGTCAAATTCCCTTCCTGGACAAACTATGGAACAAGAACCCCATCTACCTTCTCATGGCCAAATATGGTCTCGTCAAGGGTACCTTCCCCGTGGCCAAGTTCGCCCAAGCACGGTTACACGAGCGACATCCAGAAGGCACCAACTTCTCGACGGAAAAGTTCTTGTGGCAACAAGAAAAGACTAACGCGCCGCCGGACTTGCTTTCCAAATTCGTCCTCGCCAAGACCGAAAGACCCGATTTCTTTAACGACCAGCTGGTCATCACTATGTGCGTGTCAATGGGCTTTGCTGGCTCTGAACCTACAGCGGTCTCCCTGAGCATGACATTCGCGTCTCTTCTTCGCAACACACGCGTCATGGAGAAGCTTGTTGCCGAAATCGACGAGAAAGGGCGACAAGGTTTCTTCAAGGACAACATCAACGGCCATGTCACGTGGGCAGAATCGCAGAAGCTTCCCTACCTACGTGCTTGTATTATGGAATCTTTCCGCGTTCATCCTGCACCAGGTCTGCACTTCGAGCGCGTCACACCTCCTAATGGCGTCGAAATTGACGGAAAATTCGTCAAAGGCGGCACTATCGTAGGCTGCAGTGCCTGGGTCATTCATCGAAGGGAAGACATCTTCGGTGAGAATCTCGAGGCATACTATCCAGAGCGATGGCTACCTGATCCCAAGAAGAACCTTGAAGATGAGGCGGCCAGAATTCGATTCATGGAGTTCAACATTATGAGCTTTGGAAAAGGCCCACGGGTATGTCTAGGCAGACATATCGGCGAGATGGAGATGTACAAGCTAATTCCGACCATTCTGAGGAACTTCAAGGTGAGACGTATTCATCACGACTTTGACTACAAACTGACGCGTCTAGCTTTCTCTGACCCCTGAATCGTACAGTTCCAAGTACTGGAATGGATGGTTTGTCAGGCCGACGAACCTCAAGGTGAAGATTGAGAATCGTGGATTGGCGATGCCTATGTCAGAGTGAGACGATAGGAATGATGGTATCCATAGTAGTAACTCGCATAACGGAATTTCCACGGATACACGCGTTTCCCTGTCAGTGCTGCCTAGACGAAACCATCAGCTCCGCCAGGCAAGGTGCCTGTAAACATCAGTGCACAACAAGCGCCGGAAACACGTTCAGCCTCAAAACCTTCCTATCGATAATAATTCCTGCAATCTGGTGATGTATGGATTGATTGAGTGGCATGATCATGACGCGTCCGCAACATCGTGGTTTCGCGACTCAGCACGAACATCACATTAGCTGTACGTGACAATGGCTTCGCTATCGAGTCCTCTGAGACTACCGCTAGTAGTCGCTGCAGCCACTGTGGAGCTTGTGTAGTGCGATCAAGGATGTTGTATGGTCCCACACGGAGAAGCATCGAATACATACCAGCGTGTACGCTGACAGTACACTGGTCGTCTTAATCATCTTAATCCAGTAAAATCATCCGTACCAACCTATGCTCTAAATCATGAAGTCCATACCATGATGATACCTTGCAGCACTGCAATGTAGGGCATGGAAGATCAGGTGAAGTCTCCAGAGAATGCCAAGGAGCCAACATCCCTGAGGCCCATCAAGCAGTTCGGGATCGGGCCGGTCATGGCGATCGCTTACGTTTCCTGGTTCTGGTCCAAGTGTCCGAGGTTGAACCCAGTGATCCTTATCAACATCGCTGCTGCGATTTGTGACAGCCGTCCAACACTTCATCAAAAGCGCTATGCACCCGACGACGTGTCTTGATCATCGACAGCGCTGCGGAGTCGTGTGATCGTTGACGTGTACCCAAGCAATCGCAAACGTGAGCAGGCTTCCTCTCAATATGAGTCTGATACTGCGCGGAGAACCATATTGATCTGTCTTGGCATGATGACGGATGTGAAGTTGGTGGTTCTCGGCAGAGCTGGACTGCAGTGCTGGAACGTATTTAGTTGAGCGTAACACAGAGTGGACGAAATGCCGCATCAAGCAACATCATCGACAGTCTCCTGCTCGCAATGGCTCCATTATCCTCACATACCGATACGATCAGTATTCATAGGACATATCCAGCTCCTTCAGTCAAGGTCAGCAAGCGTGAGCTCAATACCCTCGAGCTCTTGTCAAACCAGATAGCCTCCTCGAACAGGCTTATCTCAGACTTCCTCCAGCGGAACGTATACCCAGCACCTACCTTTGAGGTCGGTGGACCTACTGCTTTTCCGTCAGCGCCTCCAGACGTCAGTCGTGCTCGGTCCGAGCTCGTCATGGCTGCGAGAAAGCTGCATCAGCTTGCCCTATGGCCAGCAGAGTCCATTATCTGGAATACTGCCATCGGTCCAACAGATGCTGCCTCTCTCCACTGGCTGGTACACTTTGGCGTTCTGGATGCTGTGCCTCTTAAAGGATCAATCTCCTTCATGGAGTTGGCTCAAAAGTGCAACGTTGACCAGGACGAGCTGGAACGTATTGCTCGATACGCCATGACCAACAATTGGCTCCGAGAACCATGCCCAGGTCAAGTTGCCCACAGTGCGACCTCGCATTTGTCCGTCACGGACAGCGCTTGTAGAGGTCAGCTGCAGTACCAGCTCAACATCAACTTTCCTTCAACCGCGAAGTTGGTCGATGCCAGTGAGCGTCGTCGACAAGACGGCGAAGATGTGACGGCATTCAATGTCGCCTTCAACACCAAGAAGAATAGCGCCATGTGGGCTGCTGAGAACCGGCAATGGGCTGCCGCGTACGCCGGCTACATGCAGACCTTTGTACGCAGTGGTGCCTTCAATGTCAAGCATCTGGTCCATGGGTATGATTGGGCAAGCCTCGGAGACGCGAAAGTCATCGATGTAAGTAGGCCTCGTCGCTGATTAGCTTGACTCTTCTGACAGACCAGGTTGGCGGAAACACTGGTGCGATCTGTACTGCTCTTGCACGGGCGTATCCACGTCTTCGTCTCACGACACAAGACTTGGAAGAGCCCATCGATATCGGCCGGATTGAGGTCAGCGCCGATATTGCTCATCGTGTCGACTTCCAAGTGCAGAACTTTCTGGAGCCGAACCAGGCCAGGGACGTGGACATCTTCGTTCTCCGTTCCATCCTGCATGATTGGCCAGAACAGGATGCAGTACGAATCTTGAAGAGCCTTGTACCAGCCATGAAGACATCAACCAAGATTGTTGTTATGGACATTGTTGCCAATAGCTCGGGTCAGTTGCCTCTTCAGCAGAAGCTGAGCACTTATCTGGATTTGAATATGATGATGATGTATGGAGCCGAAGAGAGGACAGAGAAGAAGTGGAACGATTTGATGGCGAAGGCTGGTATGGAGATCGTCAATGTCACTACCCCAGAGGGAAGCGCAGTCAGTCTGATTGAGGTGGTGCGGAAGAGGGATCTGGGCGGCGAATTCTACCATAGTCTTTGAGTGGTGGTACAGTCGTGAGTGCTACATCGATGAAATCCCAACAATTTCATGCAGCTGCGACCTGTTTTGTGAGGCATGTAGTCATGTGTGAGGGAGAAGTAGATAATTCTCATCTCCGTTGCGAGGTATGTCCGAATGCGGAGAAATCCGCCATCACGTGATTCTACTTACGGCCCGAACAATGTTGCCAAGCTTCCCCACAAGAGACGCACTGTCCCTTCGCGTTCTTTAAATGTCTGCAGCCACTTTACCCTCTATTTGATCTCCTTCCTCGTAGACGTTGTCGGTGTCGCACCTCAAGTCGGAAGCGCTAGGAGAAGTTGTCGAAGCTGTGAAGCAGAAAAGAAGAAAGTTGAAGACAAAGGAAGAGGCTTCGTAAGTTTACCATCATAAATGGTCGCGATCGCGACTCGGCGACTGTCGCATTAATCCCTGTCGCTCGAATGCATGCGCTTCGGAGAAGGTTGTACTGACAGTGTAACGCAGGGAGATCTCGATAGCAGGTTCGTGCCACCATCTTCTGTCATATGCCATGAATCGGCCACAGCGTGTGTTCGAACCTCTGCCTTCAGCCGTCCGAGTTTTCTCTCAGTTGCCGATGTTCCGCGCGACCGTAGCTAAGCACCTACTACCGCGTGGAATCATTTCGGGAAAGAGCATGACTGGACATTCTATACAGATGTAACATGGCGAGGGCTGTCGCAACAAGACTCAATCATCTACAAACAACACTGTCCACGCACAGAAAGCTGACTCCTCTTCCATAGTTAGCAAGAATCATCAAGATGTCTTCTCTCGCTCGTCGCGCTTGCTACAAGTGTGGCAATGTTGGCCACTACGCCGAGGTCTGCTCATCCTCTGAGCGCCTGTGCTACAATTGCAAGCAGCCAGGCCACGAGTCCAACAACTGCCCTCACCCGCGTACCACCGAGAGTATGTTCCGAGCACGTCACGCGACACTCTGAAAGAGACTGACATGGACAAAGCTAAGCAGTGCTATCACTGCCAGGGTCTCGGTCACGTCCAGGCCGATTGCCCAACTCTTCGATTGAGCGGCGGTGCCTCTGGCGGTCGCTGCTACTCCTGCGGACAGATCGGACACATTGCCGTAAGTTGGTACTCTGTCGAACAATGACCACCACCTGATAATCTTAGCGCGCTTGCCCGAACCCTGCTGGAGCAGGTCGCGGTGCTCCCGGTCCTCGCGGAGGCTTTGGTGGGTTCCGCGGTGGATTCCAGGGTGGTGTCAACCGCGCTGCTACCTGCTACAAGTGCGGTGGACCCAATCACTTCGCTCGTGACTGCCAGGCCCAGGCCATGAAGTGTTACGCTTGCGGCAAGCTCGGCCATATTTCTCGCGACTGCACTGCTCCCAATGGTGGTCCTCTCAACAGCGTTGGCAAGACCTGCTATAGCTGCGGCGAGCCTGGACACATCTCCCGCGAATGCCCCAAGGCTGCAGACATCAACAGCGATGCTGGTGTTGCTGCCACTGCTCCGGCCCCTGTCGTTGCATAAGAGCGCTCTCTCGCGAGATCTTACAGCCGACTATCTCATATGGCATCGACTTTTATTGCACTGTTCGCACCGATTCAACAGGCTTTTACTGGACCTGGCGTTTACAGCATCATCAACAGCCCGATTACACCAGCACTGAAATTTATCAACAGCTTTTCCTTGATCTTACCAAGTACATATTGACGCACCTCTACGACCAACCGCGGAAATACTCAGCCTTTGCATACTATCACAAGTCATAGATCCACAAAAGTTCTTTTGTTCATTCCTGCTGCAGCACGCAAGGTTCTATTTTCTTCAACGGCTTCTCTTGCACAAACTTGCCAACTTTCTTGAATCTTTTTCTTCAGCGCACCAGAAGGATAACCGGACGTACGAGGATGGTATCAGGACAAAAGGTCGAAGTGCTGGGGAAAGAGCTGTGGAAGGAGAGAGCGTCACAGACGAAAAAAGTTCTCGCAGTCGATGGAGAAAGAGAGACGTGAAGCGAAGTAGCGGTGTGTAGATGGCAGTAGTATACCCCGGCGGTCTAGGTAGCAGAGCAACAAGAAAGTATTCCTTCGCGCCACAAGCAGTGTTGAGAGCAAGTGCAGCCGCTGTTTTGAGTGTAAGACAGAGCATGTACCACCTGGTATGCACTACGCAATGAGCACCACCTCATGTCTCACATGCAGGAACGTTGCGATCTCATCTCACCCGCATTATCCCAGATGAGGAGACCCGACAAAGGTCTCACAGCACTCATGGTTCCCTCATCATTCAGGATCAGTAATACATGTTTGTACAATAGAAGCCAAATGCAGCAGAAGCTAGAGGGCAAGTGCATTGAATATGAACCCCAATCTGGCACTAGAAGGGACTACCGAACCTTGATCATCCTTCCCTCACCTCCTCAGAGTCTAGTGACCTCCACCCCCCCCTCTGCTCGGCCACGCGACGCACTACCGTAGTGGCAACGGTTATGCAGCCCCTGCGCACCCTTTACCTCTCCATCAAGCCTAGTTTGAGAGCTGAAGAAGCATATCACCTGCTCCAGGGGGTAAGCGTAACGGCGGGCACGTGGTGGATGCCTCGCAGGAGCAAGACGGACATGCACGCATGTAGCCTAGTGAAATGAGATTGTGGTAGAGCAACGGAGATGCAGGACTACTGTAATGTGGAGCACGCAAGAGGGCAGTGGACGCGAGGTTGCAGCACGACGTGGACGATGAATCCCTCAGACCTTAACGTCAGTGGAGTCGAGTCGACTGAAACGCTGCTACAGGTCGGATTTATATGAGGTTCCGCTGCATATGTGCTGCACTGGTCGATGCAATTGATAGAGATGCATGACCATCGCGATGTGATATCCGTATAGGCACAGTGGGCGTGACGATGTGATGATAACATGTACGGAGATCACCTCCGCTGGCCAATTTGAGCGGAGTGGGGACCGGGGAACGCCCCTGCATGGAGTCGTTCTGGGCAGGAGTGTGAATGAAGCGGGCGGCATGTCCAGCGGCGCGGACGATAAGACGCGTTCTCGGATGCAAGAAGGGCGGTAGGTATGCAGCCCTGCTGATAAGCGGTCGGAGCTATGGGCGGGCCAGAGCAGGCGAGGCGGGAGCGCAAGGCTAGTCTCGTTGACGCGGTGGAAGACACGGCAGGAGAACCGGTCATGAATTGTCCTGATCGAGGTGAGGAATGAAAATCGCGCGATGGAGCGGTGTATAACGCTCTGATGAAGGGAGGGGTGCGGCGGAGTCTGCCAGAGGGGTCCGCGGTGGGCTACAGTCTAGATGCTACGGCGGGAATACAGTGGACGGGGATGAGGTTCCTGCTGATTATCGTTCAGGAACCCCTGGTCATCGACGATCAGGTATTTCGAGTGTATTGATAAATGCACGTGATTCGACATCAACAAAGTCTCGACGTGGTATGTAGGGGCTTCACCAGCAGGAAGGTAATGGCCCAAATCAGTCAGGAGACGAGCACGTGGCAAGTTATGCATGCAATGTAGCAACCACATGTCGCCGCGGACTACTCTTGGTTACAGATGGCAAAAACGATAATGGAACAGATATATACGCAGACAGCTAGTAGCATGGAGCGATGAACGCTGCAGCAAGCAGGAGGCACAGTAGCAGGAAGGTGAGTCTATTTTACATTTGTGAGCTTAGCAGTGGATATGCCTATTGTACTTCTGTCGAGTCTTTGTAGCGATCGATACAAGGCCATATTCACTCTCATCGTCGATCAGAAATTTGTCCGAAGCCAAACACTCGCGGGGACGTGAGGCCATAGCCAGTAATGGAGGATACGAGATGAACATGTTGCACTGTCGCGAACCATGCCGCCTGATCGTCATTTAGCGGCGACGTGATATGGTGATTTGCGCCTTCAACATGAATGACGCGAAGATCCTATTCATATCGGCTGTCAGCTGCGGCGCGGAGGGATCAATAGTCGTCGGAGTAGGTGGAGAATCAGAGGACTTTGAAGTGCTGATCGTTATCTGCAGGCGCGGCTGCTGCGGGTCATGCCACCGTGGGTTCTTCGCAGACGACATCTGTCAATGTATCAAGTCAAGCATCAATTCGGCGAAGATAGAATACTATGCTTCGCCGGGGTTTCGACTGGTAACATAACCTTCCAGCCACGCGGTTGAATACGGATCTGACAATCAAGACTCCGTCACGACATCAGCGCCGGAGTTGAAGAATCTGTCCATGCATGAATCGTCGAAAATCAATCCGCCTGCCGCTTGTCCCAGCCTGCAACAGTAAATCGTACAGGGCCTACAAGGTCCCTCGGCTGCAAAGGTATGTTCGGCGCTCAAGTTTTGTGGTTCGGCAAGATCTACGACTAGGATTTCAGTGGACTGCCAATGAAAATCATCTCCGACTGCAAGCGCTTTGCAACTTTGCAAGGGTGGAGAGGAAAATCGTCATTGGTGCAAAGATCAACTCAGGGCTTCAATGATCTACTGGCAGGAACCTGCTCCGGAGAAGCTTTTGGAACCTCGTGCCCTTGACCATGAGGACATGATTGCCACGTCGGCTGAAGCCGTATAGTGGGAAAAGGGAAAGAAGACTGACGTCCGGTGGGCACTGACATGGATGGTGATGAGACGCCTGCGCGCCATGCATCGTGACAGCTTGTCTGAATGAGTCGGGAATAATCCCCGAAAGTGACCTCGCACGATTGTGCATAGACTCTGTCGTAGCCATGTGGTAGGTGCTGGTGCTTTGTTGAAAACATTCGACTGCTACCATGACAATAACAAATAATTGACCACGAGACATCTAGAATCTGGTAACAGATACAGACGCGGCAAGGAAATATCCATCCCATGGTTTCGGGCTGAACGAGATTCAACCAGGAATTCACCACCCACTTTCAACGTCCCTGCATGTGACTTGCTCCAGACCCTTTGTAGAATAAATGCATCCTTACATTTTAGAGCTTCGATCATAACAAACCTGCCTGACGGGTGGGATCTACCGTTCGAGTCGTTTCATGCGCAAGAGGGACCAACTCCCTGAGGCGTTAACAACTGTTTGTTCCAGCGGGTCATGTTACGTGGCATGGACGACGTGGGTGGGAAAACCGTCAGTTCGTCTCAGGCTACACCGGACGGGCAGAGAGGAGAGAATGCTTGCCCGGCGAGTAGTTAGTAGGAATTGAACAATGCAGATCTGTAGCATGCGAAAAGACGAATGGCAGAGCTCCATCCTTCAGCTGTCCCAGCAGCATGACCGAATACCGTCACGGCTGACCCATTCCCCCCCCCAATCGCATAAAGAAAGAGTCCCACAGCTTCTCCGTTGGAATTAGCTCCCGTCGCAGATCATGCCAGCCGTTTTGATGGGTGATGTCTGCCAAGATCAAGGACACTTTCGTCCGTGCGCCACTTTGACGACTAACCATACTGCTGCACGTCCCACTCCCTTTTGACCATGGCGTCCAACCATCTCACATAGCTCTAATCGCGGCTGCTGTACCTCTTTTACCAGTACTCTCAACACGTCCACTTCTTCTCCATCTCTCGCGCACTGCATCCTACCGCCCGTCGGCACCTTCCATGCATATATCCGGCAATTGATTCCCCTTCCTCATTTGACATTAGCGCACGTACCGACAGACCTGCGTTTATCTTTCTACTCCTCCTACGCCCTCCAACCTGCAACTATTTACCTTTGTGGCGAGGCACAACTTCCTGAGCCGAGAATTACGAATATCATCCCTCGATCGACGACCGACGTACGTTTTGTGTAACCACCACAGCCGCACCATCCTTCATACTGGCTCCCCACGCTAGGTAGAAAAGCACATTCCTGGCACAACTGAGATCACATTATGGTGTCGCCCGCTTTATCTTCAGATCCCGTCCCTTCCATTGTTACAGCTCCTGGAAGCAGTTCACAACCTCTTGCATCACCAACGTCATCATCAGCCTCATCGATAGACGAAGGTCCGTCGAGACCGTCACGACTCGGACGACCAAAGATTGGAAGCAGAAAGAGCAGTGGTACAATGATCATTCCGAGAGATAGCCCAAAGGTGGAACTGAATGAGGATGAGGAAGAGTATGACCAAGACGATGTAAGATGCATGAGTCCGAAACGAAGCATCGACGAGGTGGAGAAGTTGAGTGAAGACGCGCGGAGTGCACTTATCGAGTATGTAAAGGTTACCTTGATGCGATTACACACTAGCTCACACGTCTCGCAGACAAGCAAAGCAGCTTCAAGCAAGTCTTATGGCCATCGTTGACCGTGTGGAAACGGTCAAGGAGGAACATGACAAGCTCGAGGGCGGCAACAAGTTCTTGCAACAGTAAGTCTTGGCCGATTGACATGTCTACCGATGATACTGACCGTCATCTTAAGATACATTGGCGAGCTTATTCAGACTACAAAATCAGCAGCAGGGAAGTCAAAGGGCAAATCTGGCAGCAGAAAATGAACAACACAAACGCAACTGTGGAACTACCAACATGTTGCCACACATCCAAATCATACCAAACTACCGAGTTTGCTATCTACCCTCGTCGCCACTACGTCACCTACTGTACAATATTACTTTGGCTAGGCATCACCGCCGTCGCCTCTGATCACTAAAAAGATATTAATACTGGACGGAGTTTATGCATTCACATCAATACCCGCCATCGCTCTAAGACGGCATATCACACTTTTAGATGCGACGTTCCACGGCCTCGATCAAAATAACGACTATCAATTGTAAAAATTGACGAAAAACGCAGGCTTCGGCCTCGCATGAGCTTCACCTTGAATAATCCAGCCATTCTCGGACGGAGTCAAGGACATACATTTTCGGGATTCTTCGCAGATCAATAGGATGGGATACCCTTTGCATCATTTTGGGGGTTAATTGCATGTTCTTGCAGGTTTCGCAGGATTTGTGTACTTGTACAATAGATACCATATTAGTTACTGACGCTGTCGCGACCTATATGAACAGGATTGGCGCAGTCGTATCGACGTCTACTACCACCCGCGCGTTTTCCAGCCAGTCGTGGTGCTCGTCATGTATGCAATCCTTCATGCATGAATCCCATTACAGACGCCGGACTTATTTCAGTACTCGTTACCCCTGCATTTAATGGTGGTGAAGGTGCAAAGTCGCCAAAATTGAATCGTTTGGGAGCTTTGACGTCCGACCAATGGCGTTTCTCCTTTGCTGCACCGTGGGGCAGGTCAACCATTCATCCCACTATTTACGAGCACAGAGCATGACGAGGCGGTGCAGAGGTCAACACGAACAAGTCTCGTATCCAACACATCAATTCCTTGAATTTGCAACTACAAAGTATCACAGCCTCCATCTGTCATCCATTCGATACGAAGGATAGGTGCTTGATTGAATAGCCAGACATTTGACGAGGCTACCAGACTTTCAGCTCCATATACCAGAACTACCACACATCTGCAATCATGGCTGGCGTGGTGAGCAATGTCCTGGAGAAGCTACACATCACGTCCAAGAAGGATGATGCTCCACCTCCTCCCGAACCGTCCGAGCAGGATCTTTCGACTCTGAAAGAGAAGTACAAGAAGGCCGGACAGGAGCAGGTCTTTGCATTCTACGAGAAGCTCAATGCTGGCGAAAGAGGCCTACTCTACCAGCAGCTGTCAGCCGTCGACCCTGAGCACATCAACAAAATCGTCGACCGAGCTCTCAATCCCCCAAAAGCAGAGTCGGAAGATGCAAAGCCCAAGCTCGAGCAACTGCCAGACTCTGCCACCTCGTCCGTCATTGACAGCAAGAAGGACGACCTAGACGTGTGGTACGACCAAGGTCTCGAGCTGGTCTCTAAGAGCGAAGTCGCTGTAGTTCTCATGGCTGGTGGACAAGGCACACGTCTGGGCTCTTCTGCTCCCAAGGGTTGCTACGATATTGGCCTACCCTCTTCCAAATCCCTCTTTCAGCTACAAGCTGAGCGTATCTGGAAAGTGCAAAAGCTGGCCGAGAAGAAACACAACAAGGACGAAGTCATCGTGCCATGGTATATCATGACCTCTGGTCCCACTCGCAAGCCTACCGAAGAATTCTTCGAGAAGCACTCCTACTTTGGTCTCTCCCGCCACAACGTCATCTTCTTCGAGCAAGGTACTCTCCCCTGCGTCTCTAACGACGGCAAGATCCTCCTCGAATCAAAGTCCAAAGTCGCAGTAGCGCCTGACGGCAATGGTGGTCTCTACCAAGCCCTCATCACCTCCGGCGTCGTAGGCGACATGTCCCGCCGCGGCATCAAGCACATCCACGCCTACTGCGTCGACAACTGCCTGGTCCGCGTCGCCGACCCGTCCTTCATCGGCTTCTCTGCCAGCAAGAACGTCAGCATCGCGACAAAAGTCGTGCGGAAGCGCGATGCGACCGAGAGTGTTGGCCTCATCCTCAGCAAGAACGGCAAGCCTGACGTGGTCGAGTACAGCGAGATTGACCAAGAGACGGCCGAAGCCAAAGACGCCAAGGACTCTTCGCTACTCAAGTTCCGCGCCGCCAACATCGTCAACCATTACTACTCGTACAAGTTCCTCGAGAGCATCCCAGAGTGGAGCGATCGTCTCCCGCACCACGTCGCGCGCAAGAAGATCCCCTACGTCGACACGGAAAAGGGCGAGACGATCAAGCCTGAGAAGCCGAATGGGATCAAGCTCGAGCAGTTCGTCTTCGACTGCTTCCCGTTCTTGAAGATGGACGAGTTTGCGTGCATGGAAGTCAAGCGGGAGGATGAGTTTAGTCCTCTGAAGAATGCACGTGGTACGGGCGAGGATGACCCTGATACGAGCAGGAAGGATATTATGGGCCAGGGGAAGAGGTGGGTCGAGAGTGCGGGCGGGACCGTGACGAGTGAGGAAGAGGGACAGGGGGTGGAGGTCAGTCCGAAGATAAGCTATGTGAGTATCTCCGCCGTGAGCTTTGGGGATATAGCTGACTTTTGCAGGGTGGTGAGGGATTGGAGTTCGTCAAGGGCAGGAGTATCAAGGCGCCGGCCGTCATTGAGAAGGAGAATAACTAGAAGTCGAGAGAGATGGCGGTCATTTGGACGAGGAAAGAATTGTTCATGACAGAATGGCATCCTTGCGTAGTTGGCGAGGAGTCGATGTGCGATTGCTGGAAACGAGACTGGCTAATGTTAGATGGAATCGGATGGACATACAGGACCAGGGATACTTATGCTGGAAGACTTCTGACAGACAAGCAAAGACGGAATCTTGGGCATAGTGGCCTGGGAGAGCCTTGAGTGTAGTAGGGTACAAGCAGATTAAAACAGTAATGAAGGCATGACCATATTCACTGCAGGCCAGAATCAATTTGTACCGTGGCATGTTGCGGCCGGTCGCGACAGCGGGTTTGTATACATCATTGCTCGCAAGATGTAAGACTTCTGCAATGTTCTCCCTTGACTTTACGGCAAGATTCCCTCAGGAGCGACGTGTGAGCTATATATCAAGGGATACCCCATGTTACATGTGGATGTGCGTGAACCAATCAGAAGCCATATGCCGGCCCCATTGTTAACATCATCTCAGCTTGCACCAGATCCATCGCGTACTTGGAGGAACGCCTTTTCACAATTTGAACGGTACAGGCTATACAACACTCAGCGTTTGTTACGCGTGGCAATCAGTAGGGCTTGTTATTGGAGGAGCAGAGCCGTCCATGAGAGATGGGGCGGAGTCTGCTACGGAAGGTCTAGCCCGGCTTTTGAGGAAGAACGAAGTAGGGTGAGCGAAGATTGCGACTGGACGAGAACGGCATGATAATGCGATGCATCTTGACGGCTGATGGACCGCTTGTACAAGGCAGGTATTGATGGTCATACGGCTACCGCTGGTGCTGACTTCCAGGACAAGCATGTGAACTTTCGTTGCCCCGTCTGCGAGCAGTCTGGCTTGCCACTTCCGATTTGCTTCACCGGCCCTTACGCATAGGGATGGTATCGTACAGAATGGGCAATTCGACCCATATGGCATACATAGTATGGTATCCGAGAATAGTGGTCCAAATCTTGGTCAGAATGAATGAGTGATATGAACACTTCGTAGATAACTTCTGAGACTTGCATGCGTGGGAGACAACGTTGCTCTTGAAGATACAATCACGCGCTCTGTGACCACTAGAAAACTGATTGCGCTTTCGTCTCACATTTCACGTGATCGCCTGAAGAGGAATGGTAAAGATATTGTCGCGAGGTCGGTATAGGAGGATAAAAAGTCGAACTCCAGCTTCCCAATTGGCCGCTCAGATATAACATCACCGATTTTGTATCAAGGCAGTCCAAAGTTGACAGCTTGGTGATTTAACGATGATACATCACAACTATTGAGATTCATGCTAGTAATTCTGACACATGGATCGCATCATACCTCCTCTTCGGCAAGCCTTTCAGTCTGAAGACGGCTACGCCCTCGCCGCTGTCCTATCTCCCACCGCCCCTCCGTCCGACCCTTCTCGTCTTTCCGCCATCGCCCAAGCTTTCAACCCTGCCAACGCCTCAAACACGCTCCGTAACGCACTGCGGCCTCTGTTGCCCTCCAATGACGAACTCACCGCATGGATCGACATCTTCACCACCTACTTTCGATCCCTACTAAATCTTCTCTCACCTCAACCGAACTGGGTCGCATCCTATCAATCATGGCGGGACCTCCTCAACGCCCTACATAGAGCCTACACGCAAGGCCACCTCGAAGTCTGGACCCTGCCCCTCCTCTACACCACGACCTCCTTCCTCCGCCTGCTTGCCCTCCGCGCAGACGCCTCCGTCCCCACGAGCATCTCCGCAACGGCAGACGCCGAATCCGACCCCACTCTCTCGCACCCCAACCTCGAAGACAGTGCAAGGCAGATCAACCGCGTCTTCGCCCTGTGCACCCAAGACCGCAGTCCCCCACCGAACCGCAAATACGGGACCTACTTCACTGCCGTTCTGCTGTTCAAGACGTATTTCCGCCTCAACTCCATCTCGTTATGCAAGAACATCATTCGCTCGATCCACGCTTCTTCGGCCGACATGCCTGTGCTGGAACTCTTCCCTAAAAGCCATCGCGTGGCGTACGCTTACTATGTCGGCGTGGTGGCCTTTCTCGAGGAGCGGTACGAGGCCGCGGAGACGGAGTTGGAGAGCGCGTATGCCCTTTGTCTCGCCGGAGAGGGAGGGGAGAGGCAAGCAGAGAGGATATTGACGTATCTGGTGCCGGTCAAGTTGCTGGTGCGACATGTTTTGCCTAGTAAGGCGCTGTTGGCGCGGCACAAGCGGCTGGAGGTATTGTTTGGGGCGCTATGCAGGGCGGTGAAGAAGGGGGATCTGGCGGGGTTCGATAGGGCGTTGGTTGAAGGGGAGGAGGAGTTTGTGAGGATGAGGGTTTATTTGACGCTTGAGAGGGGACGGGATGTTTGTGCGAGGAATTTGTTGAGGAGGATCTACTTGAGTGCTGGGTGGGAGGAGGGGAAGGAGGGGGAGGTGAGGAAGAGCAGGATTTCGGTGGCGGAGTGGAGGGCGGGGCTGAAGGTTGTGGGTGAGGACTTGGAGGGCGATGAGGTGGAAGGCTTGATTGCAGGGCTGATCTACAAGGCAGGTGGCAGGAATATGTTCGAGAGGACGTGCTGACATGGAGCAGAACTTGATCAAAGGATACATCTCACGGGCGCATTCGACGGTGGTGTTGAACAAGAAAGGCGCATTTCCTGGGACGGGAGTGTGATGGTCACCAACGATCGAACCGAGGATCGGACTGACACGACAGCGAATCGGTGTGGCGAATGAGCTGGCATGGTCACGAGGTCACACCATGGATGAGTCAGAGTGATGGCGGTCCGGTGACAAGTCCAGCACTTCAATGCGACCCGACTATGGCTGCTCGAGGACGACGACAATGGAGCTTAGAATACATTGTAGTTCTAGATAACAGGCTCCGACGCTTGACAAGATCCAGAGCCAAAGCTGGGAAGAGAAGTGGTGCAAGGGAAGCCAAGCATGAATAACGCCAAAGGAGAATATCCCGAACCAGGAAACCCCATCTAGATCTAGGTGACAGTCTTGAGTAGTGATACAATATTGCGTGCTTGTACAACGGCCATAGACAACAAATGAAACCTTCATCGACCCTTCTGAACGTCATCGAGATGGTTGACCAGCGCCACGAACAGGTCGAACCACATCTTGCCACCCTTTTCCATCTCTTCTTGCATGGTGCCCGACCGCTTGAATGTATTGCGACTGCGGATGATCAGGGCGAGGTAGTGTGCTCGCAGTCGGGAGTCAGAGTCGGGGGTGCAAGCGTAGGCGTAGCGGGCGGAGGCGAGAATGGTGCTGCATGTGATACCAGACTGGAGACCTTGTTTCTTGAGAGCGAGACGCTTGAGCTCGGTGAGGCCGAATTTATCGGCAGCGCACTGGGAATGTCAGCAAGATGTAAGAGTACGATGCAGCCAAAGGACTAGGTATGTTAGAGTATAGGGTGGTAGGAAAGGAAGGGGAGACCTACATAGATGGCAGTGTCCTTGAGTATGTGTGCGTTGACAGTGCTCTGGAAGACTGTATTCTCGCTCATGCCGGTACGTCCACCATCTTCGAGAAACCATGAGCCTCGCTTCTTGTCCATCTCAAGTCGGGGATAGTAGTCGCCCTTGTAGAGGTATTCGAGGATGGCGGAGAAGACCTCGGGTTCCTCGTTTGGCAGACCGATCCTTCTTGATGATTCGAAGAATTGATGCTGGCATAGTTGGGCAAAGTATGGACTTTTGTTCAGCGTCTCTTGATGAGCGGCAAAGAGGCGTTGGGCTGGGCCAACTGTGATGGTGACTATGGGTGAGTTGAGATTCCTAGAAGACGTTACTTCTGCCGACCGGTGGTGGTCAGGATATACATACGGTGATATGGTGGGACTAGTTTGTACATTGAAAGACAAGCTCATGCGTTTGTTGGTCGGATCTTTGAATGAACCCTTCTTCTTGCTGCTTGATTTGTGTACCCGACCGGAGAAGCTGTCTCGAAAGGAACGCTCTCGACGGTGTGAAGACATCATGTTGACGGGCAAGTGTGTCTGCCGTGCAAGAGTGAAAACCCGTAAGGTCCACTGATGGTAGTATCAATCACATCTAATACTGAAAATTCGGGATATACAATGAAATTCGATGAAACGACCAAGGGAAACGAAACGCAACATGGCAAGGGAAAAGCCATATATATAGTCATACTACCGTGTAGGCAGATCTCCACCCACGCATGCCCAAGCATATGAGCAATACAGCCAACACCGCCAGATCCGACGCTCCGGTCGGCAGACGATAGCACTACCCAAGCCGTGAGCTGCTGATCACTCTAGAATCCAGCGAGTCGAGGCAGGCCGGGAACTCAATCGCAGGAAGCATAGACAGATACTACCAGACTATCAAGGTACGGGCGTCGGGGATGCAAAACGGGCGCAGCGGAAGGAGGCAAGAGGGAGGGGATGAGGTTTCGTCTTTTATCGTGATTGGACACGCGTTCCACTTTACGCCAATCACGAAAGTCTCACGAAATCAGCTGGTATCAAAATGTCATGGCTTCATCAAAAGAAAGCTGCTTTCCTCTGGGACAAAGGGGAGTCAAAGACCAGGATGCGGACCGGATGCAAGCCAAATTAACGGTGAAGAGTCATGCAAGCAAGGATGCTTTTGCTCGTGCGACAGCGGGCTATTCCTCTATTGGATAAGGTGAGTTCGGGGCTCGATGGACAGGATCATCTTACCCATCCGAATTTCTTCTGGATCCCATCTTGATATCATTGCTTTTGATCGACTGCTAGCAGCATTCATCGACCATCATCGAAATGCGACGGCATTGACACCAGAAATACGTGGTCGTCCCCCATTCGCTTTCACCGCCACCAGGCAGCGACACCGCCCGCATCACCAGCGCAACGTCTGTACAGAAGCTCTACTGCTGCGGTCCAACAAGGCTTGATCCTGATCGACAGCTAGTGCAACCCTTGCATTCATCCGACGCTAATTTATGCAGGCAGCAAGATGACTCCCTCGTTTGCCATGCCGAGGCGTTCCTCGCTACCTGTCTTTTGGTTCTTGACCTACACTCCATTACAAGATTGACAGGTACAATGTATCAAGCGGGTCTATGAGGTCTCGACAGAGGTCTTGTATGATGCGTTCGACAATGTGTTGATTCGTTGTCACCAATGCATCTACTACCGAGACATGCCTGGGGCAGGTCAGACTCGAAAAATGAATGCTCGTCTATCCCTGGTGGTGGTGGGTATGATGATTACTACTGCTGTGCAACGTGTCCGTGGTTGATGACATGATCTGAAGCTGCGATAACGTGGTCGGCAAGCTCGTTAGTCATGTAACCTCGGTAGTCAAAATTCAGCTTCTTCTGCTTTTCAGCCTAATTACCTGCCATACATGAACCTCTATGAACAATTAAACTATATCATGTTGCAGTGCATTGGGGAG